>JAJOZX010010076.1:0-148848 GCA_023014485.1 Bathynomus jamesi
GGAAAATTTTGTCTTTCAAACTATGCTAGCAGTAGTAGAAACCTGGATAGAAAAGTAGAGGCTCTCTCCCCACCCTCCGCTCCCTCCCTGCCAGAGGCAGGTACGGAAAAAGGTTGAAGAAAATACCTTGACCCTGGAAAGTAGCCAAGGAAATTTTACAGGAAAGTGGAGAATATATAATAGCTCTATATTTAGCTTGCTCACAGAGACACCGAGCAAGCGAACTCCTGCAGAGTTTTCTGAGGTTTTAATCTTAAACTATGAGTGTGTTCTGTACTTTGTCTAGCCTATTTTTAACAGATTACACTTTGACTGGAAACATCCTCTGAGGGAAGTTGGTTCCAATATCAACTATTTTACAGGAAAAGAATTTCCGCAGAACTGAGGTCCTAAATGCTTTACACACTCAAATATGTGCAAGATTTCGTCTAACCTTTTCTTGAACTGATCCACAGAGGAACTGTTCACAACTTCCGAAGGTAACCTGTTCCATGTGTCACAGATCTTATACGTAACGTATTCCCCACACACTAGTCCTAAACCGTTTTCAAATCCAACTTCCAACCATTTGTTGCGAGTTGGGTTATCATTAAACTAAACATACTTCTAAATCGACATCGTTGAACCCTCGTAAGAGCTTGAAAACCTCGATCAGTTTGACCGCGCAGCCTCCGAGTTTCAAGCGAAAACAAGTTCAGGGCGCGTAACCGTCGATTGTAGCCCATATGCCTAACGGAAGGGATCAACTTTGTTGCCCTCGCCTGCACTCGCTCCAGCCTCTCAATATCTTTCCTGAGGGTGGGCGACCAGAACTGCACAGCATACTCCAGGTACGGCCGAACAGGGAATTGTACAGTGAGAGCACAATTCCTTGTTCCGAAACTGAAATTGCCTCCTGATATAACCCAATAGTTTCTGGGCTTTCTTTTCCATCTCTCACACTGTTTCGTAAACTTAAGGTCGCTGCTAATTAGCACACCCAAGGCCTTTTCTAAATCAGTCACCTCGATATTCTGCCCACATCGAGTAGTCCGACTTGGGATTGGCGTAGCCAATGTGCATCACTTTGCATTTACCCAAGTTAACGGCATTTGCCATTTTTCGGACCACTCTCCTATCCTACCTAGGTCCCGCACGCAGTTTCCTCGATCGCTTCGGGGTCCCCAACATTGGCCCCAAGCTTGGTGTCCTCAGCGAATTTGGCGATCCGACTGACGATGCCACCGTCGATATCATTTATGTAAATGGTAAACAACAGTGGCCCCAAACGGAACCCTGAGGAACCCCACTAGTGACCGAGGCCCAACCCGAACTAGCCCCTTTATTTTACCACCTCTGCCGCCTATCCTTAGCCAGTTTTTCAATCACCTACCTATTTCCCCACCGATACCCAGCGCGCGCACTTTCGCCATTAGCCGGCGGTGAGGTACCTTATCAAAGGCTTTCTGAAAGTCGAGATAAAGTATATCAATCGCCCTACCTTATCGTACTCACTCAACATGACGTGGAAAAACTCGAGCAAGTTGGTGAGACACGACCTATGCCGTCTAAACCCATGTTGGGAGTCCCCAAGCAGCTTGTAGGAATCCAAATGGTCAACGATTCTATCAGCTATTATCCTTTCTAATAATTTACCTACACTGAAGTGAGACTAATAGGACGATAGTTCCCTGGACTTTCGTGATCCCCTTTCTTAAAGATAGGGGTCACGTTGGCCTCTCTCCAGTCACCAGGCAACCTGGCCCATCTCCAACGATTTGTTGAAGACTGTAGCCAGGTGGGGAGCACCTGGTCGCGCACTTCTCGCAAAACACTGGTGAGAAACTGGTCTGGCCCAGGAGCCTTAAACGCGCTCAGTTTGTCTATTCTATGAGCAAACGACTGTCGCGGTACATCTAACACTATCCAGGTCAGCACCTTCGTGCCTCACAGCTGGCTCGGGGATGCGCGGGTATCCTCCCTGGTGAAACTCCCGCAAGTACTCATTAAGCACCTTAGCGATGTCCGCGTCGGAGGTCCGCAGAAACGCCGCTTCCGTCCTTTAAAGGACCTATCATGCTTCTAATAGGCTTTCTACTATTACATAACTGGAAGAACTCCTTAGGTTTCCTCTTGCAGAGGCTTGCCACCCGTAGTTCTTCGTACGTTTCGCTACCTAACCTTCGCCTTCACTTCCTACACAGGCGGACATACGCTTCAGTGTTCTCGTGGGAACGATTGGCCTTCGCCCTCCTATACACTACTTTCTATTTCGGATAGCCGAAGCGATGCCACGATTGAACCACTTAGGCTGCGTTGAAGCAGGGTGACCAGTTTTGAGGTATGGCAGCAGACTGCAGCACCATAAACTCATCCCGGAATGCACTCCACACTCCCTCACATCGCCGCCAACCTCTAACCCATCTCTGCTACGCTATCCTGAGGCTAACAAAGTTCGCCCGCCGGAGATCGAGCTTACTGCTCTCGAGTTACTCGCTTCACCGAGGGACGCACACACGAACCTAATAATACCGTGATCACTCCCGCCAACGATTCGTCAACGGTGAGGCCAGTGACGAGGTTGTCTCGGTCGTGAATACTAAGTCTAGAACGCTTTCGCCTCGTGTAGGCTCGTTGACCCACTGAGTGAGGAATTCTCATCAGCAAAGTCAACTAGCCTCCTCCCTTCAGCATCGGCAGTCCTGTTTTCCCACTTTATGCCGCGACAGTTGAAGTCTCCTAAAGGAGAGAGAAAAGAGAGAGGAGAGAGAAAAGAGAGAGAAAAGAGAGAAAAGAGAGAGAAAAGAGAGAGAGGAGAGAAAAGAGAGAAAAGAGAGAGAGGAGATAAAAGAGAGAGAAAAGAGAGAGAGGAGAGAGAAAAGAGAGAGAAAGAGAGAGAGGAGAGAAAAGAGAGAAAAGAGAGAGAAAAGAGAGAGAAAGAGAGAAAAGAGAGAGAAAAGAGAGAGAGGAGAGAAAAGAGAGAAAAGAGAGAGAAAAGAGAGAAAAGAGAGAGGAGAGAAAGAGAGAGAAAAGAGAGAAAAGAGAGAGAGGAGAGAAAAGAGAGAAAAAGAGAGAAAAGAGAGAAAAGAGAGAGAGGAGAGAAAAAGAGAAAAGAGAGAAAAGAGAGAAAAGAGAGAAAAGAGAGAGAAAGAGAGAGAAAGAGAGAGAAAAGAGAGAAAAGAGAGAAAAGAGAGAGAGGAGAGAAAAGAGAGAAAAGAGAGAAAAGAGAGAAAAGAGAGAAAAGAGAGAGAGGAGAGAAAAGAGAGAGAAAGAGGAGAAAAGAGGAGAAAGAGAGAGAGGAGAGAAAAGAGAGAGAGGAGAGAGAAAGAGAGAGGAGAGAGAAAAGGAGAGAGAAAAGAGAGAGGGAGAGAAAAGAGAGAAAAGAGAGAGAAAAGGAGAGGAGAGAGAAAAGAGAGAAAAGAGAGAGAAAAGAGAGAGAAAAAGAGAGAAGAGAGAGAGAAAAGAGAGAGGAAAAGAGAGAGAGAAAAGAGAGAGAGAAAAGAGAGAGAGAAAAGAGAGAGAAAGAGAGAAAGAGAGAGAGAAAAGAGAAAAGAGAGAAAAGAGAAAAGAGAGAGAGAAAAGAGAGAAAAGAGAAAAGAGAGAGAGAGGAGAGAGAAAAGAGAGAGAGAGGAGAGAGAAAGAGAGAGAGAGGAGAGAGAGAGAAAAGAGAGAGAGAGGAGAGAGAGAGAAAAGAGAGAGAGAGGAGAGAGAAAAGAGAGAGAGAGAGGAGAGAGAAAAGAGAGAGAGAGGAGAGTTACAAGGAGTTACAAGGAAAAGAAGTACCTCAAAAGGCCTTGCGGCCCATACCGAGGAGGTACCAATGGCAACGGGTGCCACGGAAAATTTTCTACACACTCAAAGAGTGTGGCAAAATTTGGTCTAACCTTTTCTTGAACTGATCCACAGAGGAACTGTCACAACTTCCGAAGGTAACCTGTCCATGTGTCACAGATCTTATACGTAACGTAATTCCCACACACACTAGTCCTAAACCGTTTCAAATCCAACTTCCAACCATTGTTGCGAGTTGGGTTATCATTTAAACTAAACATACTTCTAAAATCGACATCGTTGAACCCTCGTAAGAGCTTGAAAACCTCGATCAGTTGACCGCGCAGCCTCCGAGTTTCAAGCGAAAACAAGTTCAGGGCGCGTAACCGTCGATTGTAGCCCATATGCCTAACGGAAGGGATCAACTTTGTGGCCCTCGCCTGCACTCGCTCCAGCCTCTCAATATCTTTCCTGAGGGTGGGCGACCAGAACTGCACAGCATACTCCAGGTACGGCCGAACAAGGGAATTGACAGTGAGAGCACAATCTCCTTGTTCCGAAACTGAAATTGCCTCCTGATATAACCCAATAGTTTCTGGGCTTTCTTTTCACCTCTACACACTGTTTCGTAAACTTAAGGTCGCTGCTAATTAGCACACCCAAGTCCTTTTCTAATCAGTCACCTCGATATTACTGCCCAACATCGAGTAGTCCGACTTGGGATTGGCGTAGCCATGTGCATCACTTTGCATTTACCAAGTTAAACGGCATTTGCCATTTTTCGGACCACTCTCCTATCCTACCTAGGTCCGCACGCAGTTCCTCGATCGCTTCGGGCGTCCCAACATTGGCCCCAAGCTTGGTGTCATCAGCGAATTTGGCGATCCGACTGACGATGCCACCGTCGATATCATTTATGTAAATGGTAAACAACAGTGGCCCCAAAACCGAACCCTGAGGAACCCCACTAGTGACCGAGGCCCAACCCGAACTAGCCCCTTTAATTACCACCCTCTGCCGCTATTCCTCAGCCAGTTTTCAATCCACCTACCTATTTCCCCACCGATACCCAGCGCGCGCACTTTCGCCATTAGCGCGGTGAGGTACCTTATCAAAGGCTTTCTGAAAGTCGAGATAAAGTATATCAATCGCCCTACTCTTATCGTACTCACTCAACATGACGTGGAAAACTCGAGCAAGTTGGTGAGACACGACCTATGCCGTCTAAACCCATGTTGGGAGTCCCAAGCAGCTTAGGAATCCAATGGTCAACGATTCTATCAGCTATTATCCTTTCTAATAATTTACCTACAACTGAAGTGAGACTAATAGGACGATAGTTCCCTGGACTTTCGTGATCCCTTTCTTAAAGATAGGGTCACGTTGGCCTCACCTCCAGTCACCAGGCACCTGGCCCATCTCCAACGATTTGTTGAAGACTGTAGCCAGGTGGGGAGCCACCTGGTCGCGCACTTCTCGCAAAACACTGGGGAGAAACTGGTCTGGCCCAGGAGCCTTAAACGCGCTCAATTTGTATATTCTATGAGCAACGACTGTCGCGGTACATCTAACACTATCCAGGCCAGCACCTTCGTGCCTCACAGCTGGCTCGGGGATGACGCGGGTATCCTCCCTGGTGAACACTCCCGCAAAGTACTCATTAAGCACATTAGCGATGTCCGCGTCGGAGGTCCGCAGAACGCCGCTTCCGTCCTTTAAAGGACCTATCATGCTTCTAATGGGCTTTCTACTATTAACATAACTGAAGAACTCCTTAGGGTTCCCTTGCAGAGGCTTGCCACCCGTAGTTCTTCGTTACGTTTCGCTAGCCTAACCTTCGCCTTCACTTCCCTACACAGGCGGACATACACTTCAGTGTTCTCGTGGGAACGATTGGCCTTCGCCCTCCTATACGCTACTTTCCTATTTCGGATAGCCGAAGCGATGCCACGATTGAACCACTTAGGCTGCGTTGAAGCAGGGGTGACCGGTTTGAGGGTATGGCAGCGAGAGAGGAGAGAAAAGAGAGAGAGAGGAGAGAGAAAAGAAGAGAGAGAGGAGAGAGAGAAAAGAAGAGAGAGAGAGGAGAGAAAAGAGAAAAGAGAGAGAGAGAGAGAAAAGAGAAAAGAGAGAGAGAGAAGAGAAAGAGAGAGGAGGAGAGAGAAAAGAAGAGAGAGAGGAGAGAGAAAAGAAGAGAGAGAGGAGAGAGAAAAGAAGAGAGAGAGGAGAGAGAAAAGAAGAGAGAGAGGAGAGAGAAAAGAAGAGAGAGAGGAGAGAGAAAAGAAAGAGAGAGAGAGAGAAAGAAGAGAGAGAGGAGAGAGAAAAGAAGAGAGAGAGGAGAGAGAAAAGAAGAGAGAGAGGAGAGAGAAAGAAGAGAGAGAGGAGAAAAGAAGAGAAGAGGAGAGAGAAAAGAAGAGAGAGAGGAGAGAGAAAAGAAGAGAGAGAGGAGAGAGAAAAGAAGAGAGAGAGGAGAGAGAAAAGAAGAGAGAGAGGAGAGAGAAAAGAAGAGAGAGAGGAGAGAGAAAAGAAGAGAGAGAGGAGAGAGAAAAGAAGAGAGAGAGGAGAGAGAAAAGAAGAGAGAGAGGAGAGAGAAAGAAGAGAGAGAGGAGAGAGAAAAGAAGAGAGAGGAGAGAGAAAAGAAGAGAGAGAGGAGAGAGAAAAGAAGAGAGAGAGGAGAGAGAAAAGAAGAGAGAGAGGAGAGAGAAAAGAAGAGAGAGAGGAGAGAGAAAAGAAGAGAGAGAGGAGAGAGAAAAGAAGAGAGAGAGGAGAGAAAAGAAGAGAGAGAGGAGAGAGAAAAGAAGAGAGAGAGGAGAGAGAAAAGAAGAGAGAGAAGAGAGAAAAGAAGAGAGAGAGGAGAGAGAAAAGAAGAGAGAGAGGAGAGAGAAAAGAAGAGAGAGAGAGAGAGAAAAGAAGAGAGAGAGGAGAGAAAAGAAGAGAGAGGAGGAGAAAAAAGAGAGAGGAGAGAAAAAAGAAGAGAGAGGAGAGAAAAGAAGAGAGAGGAGAGAAAGAGAGAGAGGAGAGAAAGAAGAGAGAGGAGAGAAAGAAGAGAGAGGAGAGAAAAAGAGAGAGGAGAGAAAGAAGAGAGAGGAGAGAAAGCAGAGAGAGGAGAGAAAGCAGAGAGAGGAGAGAAAGAAGAGAGAGGAGAGAAGAAGAAGAGGAGAGAAAGAAGAGAGAGGAGAGAAAGAAGAGAGAGGAGAGAAAGAAGAGAGAGGAGAGAAAGAAGAGAGAGGAGAGAAAGAAGAGAGAGGAGAGAAGAAGAGAGAGTAGAGAAAGAAGAGAGAGGAGAGAAAAGAGAGAGGAGAGAAAGAAGAGAGAGGAGAGAAAAGAGAGAGGAGAGAAAGAAGAGAGAGTAGAGAAAAGAGAGGAGAGAAAGAAGAGAGAGAGAAAAGAGAGAGGAGAGAAAGAGAAAGGAGAGAAAGAGAAAGAAGAGAAAAGAGAGAAAAGAGAGAGGAGAGAAAGAAGAGAGAGGAGAGAAAAGAGAGAGGAGAGAAAAGAGAAAGGAGAGAAAAGAGAAAGAAGAGAAAAGAGAGAGGAGAGAAAAGAGAAAGAAGAGAAAAGAGAGAAAAGAGAAAGAAGAGAAAAGAGAGAAAAGAGAGAAAAGAGAAAAGAGAAAAAAGAGAAAAGAGAGAAAAGAGAAAGAAGAGAAAAGAGAAAAGAGAAAGAAGAGAGAGAGAAAAGAGAAAGAAGAGAGAGAAAAAGAGAAAGAAGAGAGAGAGAAAAGAGAAAGAAGAGAGAGAGAAAAGAGAAAGAAGAGAGAGAGAAAAGAGAAAGAAGAGAGAGAGAAAAGAGAAAGAAGAGAGAGAGAAAAGAGAAAGAAGAGAGAGAGAAAAGAGAAAGAAGAGAGAGAGAAAAGAGAAAGAAGAGAGAGAGAAAAGAGAAAGAAGAGAGAGAGAAAAGAGAAAGAAGAGAGAGAGAAAAGAGAAAGAAGAGAGAGAGAAAAGAGAAAGAAGAGAGAGAGAAAAGAGAAAGAAGAGAGAGAGAAAAGAGAAAGAAGAGAGAGAGAAAAGAGAAAGAAGAGAGAGAAAAGAGAAAGAAGAGAGAGAGAAAAGAGAAAGAAGAGAGAGAGAAAAGAGAAAGAAGAGAGAGAAAAGAGAAAGAAGAGAGAGAAAAGAGAAAGAAGAGAGAGAGAAAAGAGAAAGAAGAGAGAGAGAAAAGAGAAAGAAGAGAGAGAGAAAAGAGAAAGAAGAGAGAGAAAAGAGAAAGAAGAGAGAAAAGAAAGAAGAGAGAAAAGAAAGAGAGAGAAAAGAAAAAGAACAGATTTTAAAAACAAAAATAACGTGATGGTGGAATGAAATGTTATTCAATTTTATCACTTCGACCTAAAGATGAAAACTTGAAAAAGTTATTGCATTGCACATTTACGTAAATTAAGCCATAAAATGAAGAAGTTATGTGAACATTCTCAAATACGAGAAGTTGAATTAAGAGAATGAAGGCGCAATAAAAAATGGATTTATTGGAAACAGCACAAACTTTCGCTCTATTCTACTCTCATAAAATAGTTAATTTACACTCAAAGAATACAATATTTTGTTGATCTTCTTCTTGAAGAGATTAACAGCCGATTCATGAACGGGAGCCGCCCCACAAAGTAATGACGAAACGCGTCTCATTGTCTCAGGGTTACATTCCGGGCTGTTATTCAGAAGGTTTAGAAGGGACGGAACAGTGTGAAGGGTGCTGATCTGAAGATGTTTTATCGTTAGAATTTACTTACGTACCAAATACTTAAAATATGTAAATTACTGACGATACAGTTGGTCTTCGACGAATGATTTAAACAATTATAATGAGTTTCAGAAAAAACCTGCAGACACTAAATGGTTAATGGTAGTGATGTAGGTCACATCCGCATCCGCGGAACATCCGCACATTTTCTCGCATCCGCATCCGCACCCGCATCCGCACTTTGGACTGCGGATGTCGTGCGGATGTGGACCGTTGAGATAAAACGTCATTAATAAGCGGAAATTATAAAATTCTACTATATTAATAGAACTAGTTCATTGTGCGCAAAAGTGATGCAAGCGACAAGACGAGAGGCTGTTCTTGTATGAAGTTACTCTCTTGCAACCTACTTAGATCCACGTTACAAAGCTAAGTTATTTTCACCTATTACATTAGAACGAGTTAAATCATCACTTGGCAAAGCAGTTGAAGAGCTTCAATCTCTTGAATCTGTCGCTTCGCCACCCACCAAAAGAATAAAAGTTTCAGTGACAGAACCAACACCTTCAACAAGCAAATCTATCACAGAATCTGTCTCTCAGTTTCTTGAGTCAAGCAGCAATGACGAGACCTACGCGATGTCAAAAGATGTAGTAAAAATGATCGAGAGCTATCACCAAGAAAAACGCCTGGCTGCATGTGACAATCCTATTAGTTGGTGGAAAAATACGCAGAATATCTATCCATACTTGAGTAAACTTGCAAGGAAACATTTAGCCTGTCCTCCAACAAACGTACCAAGCGAGAGATTATTTAGCAGTGCTGGATTAATATATGATGAAAAGAGAAACAGACTGGCAGCAGAAAAGGCAGAAAAATTAATGTTCCTTAAGCATAACCTTCCTATAATTAAGTTTGAACATTAAACGATGAACATCTTAGTTTACTTTATTTTAATTACTCATTTATAAATATGCCTAATAAAACTTTGAACTTAATATAAATAGTTATCAAGCTAATTAAAGATCTCTTTCTATAAGGGTGGAGGTTGGGGAAAGAGGTCGGTGGGATGCATTTGAGTTGGGTTCACGTCCCGCATCCTGGTAACACAATTATGGTTTCTAATTGTGGCTGAAACTCAACAAAATATAACGAATTTATTTGCAGACGAATTCACTAATTGATTTCTATATTAGTTAGATGCTTGATATTATTTTATATGTTCAGAGAAAAGTACAGCAATTATTGTACAATTAATCAATTATACTACATTATAGCTACAGCTCTCTCTATATAATAACTTATTATATACGTTAAACACAACAAATCTCGAATATATCCTAAAAAATAACGAAAATGTAGACATCCGCATCCGCATCCGCGGATGTTGAAATCAAACATCCTCATCCGCAGATGTGAAAAAAATGACATCCGCTACATAACTAGTTAATGGCATATTGAAAATTTTAACTGTAAACATACTGGTATAATTTGTTTTGTAATATTAAAAGACCCTTACATACGTAACTCGAAAGATTTATTATAAGCTGATGAAACTATCACATATTGGTGACAAAAGATTTAGTGACGAAATAAATAATTTAGGGCACATAGTCAAATATAGGTGTTGATATGCCTTTGTATTTTACTGCATTTTGTATTTTACTGAAAATTATTGAAATCTGAATTTTGTCAACTCATAATACTGAAGAAATACTAGTGAACACTGTACTGAAAACATTCAATTTCCACATCACGGTTAAATCTACCAAACAATTGTATATTATCAAGTATTTTTCACGGAAACTAATTTAATTTTGAAGCGACTTTAGGTATTCCAACGACTATTATCCATAATTTCAGATGTCTCGGAATCTTGTTCTTAAAATTTATGTTTAAACGTTTTGAGGTGTTTACCTTGTGATGAATAATGGTGTTCAAGAAAGACTGACTATCAAATTTGGGCGCAACAATTATCTTCGTTCCCATGAACACCCCCATGCAGAAGATCGTCACCATTCCATAGATGTGGAAAAACGGGAACATGGCCATCATGACCTCTTGATGGAGAAAATGAGTTTTTAATAATTTTTTAATGTTTTTAATCTCTATTTGCAGCATTGTTCCTCTACGATTTACATCAAATCTGCGTGATTCTTCGTTAAAAACTAAGTGGTGCAGAATCTCTGGATTTTAAAAATTTACTTGCATAACACTTTCACAAATAAAGACTATATATATGTGTGTGTGTGTGTGTGTGTGTGTGTGTATCGTAGATTACCGAATTTTCATCAATTATACTGTGATAAGGATTCGTATACTAGTAAATATGTGATATGAAGGCAATGTGACTGAGGGCAACTGCTTTGGGGGATCCCGTGGTCCCACTCGAAAATGACATAAATCACCTCTTCTCCTACCAACTGACACGAAAAGAATTGTTTTTATATCAAAAGAAGGCCGAGAATTTGCTAGTTCGGGGTTCGATTCGCAAATAGCATTCGTGAAGGGTTTCAAAATTAAGCCGTAAGCGAAAATTTTCCAAAACGCAACTAGTTTTGGGGTAATTTAGCAATAAAATATTGAATTATTCCTTTTTATAATTTTAACCTCGCGATCTCATTACATGGTGGCATAATTTATAAATATTAAAGACAACACTTTTGGACTTCGAAATGGTAAATAATAACTTGAAAAATAATTGGAAACAAGATCGTAACTTTATTTTTAATTAAATGAAGTACCATCTTCGTACCTGGTGTCATTATATCAAACTTTTGAAACAATCCATTTACAACAGGAATGGTGATGCAGAGATTTATTTATTATATTAAAACTTTCTATATACACAGTCCAGCTTAGTTTTAAAACTGTTTTTATACCTCGTTCGGGGAGGATGGCTGAATACGTTGAACGTCATCCAAGATTTCATCAACATTACTTGTTCTCGTTTGATTCGATTTCCCAATGCTGAGCAATCGTATGTCTTCCGTTCTACCTTTTAAGTCTTGCAGAACAGTTTGTTCAGTTTCATTTGAGAAAATGAGCACTTTGGCTTTGTTTATCTCTAACATACGACGGATTTCGTCTGCAAACAAAGCGTTAACATAAAGAGCTTAAATAAAAGTTCGTTATTACAACTAGTTTCCTTTTTATGAAAAAAAAATAAAGGGGGATGGCCGGCCCGCCGCTTCGTCGTGACTTTATATACAAAAAAGACAACCGCCGAACTCTAGACAGCACTGAAGTTTCAACCCACGATTCAGCGGAGCCTCAGTAATGCCGGGCGGCACCCTAATCGATCGAGCCACGAGACGACCGCCAAGTAAATATCCTTTACTTTATTTTCACTAAAGTTTCCTCTATCTTCACCGATATCCAGCTTCTACGCAGTCCTTTTAAGTCATTCCAAGGAAGATCGTACCACACAAACACACAATTAAACAAGGAAAGCAAGGAAAACCATACGATTTCAGTTAGTACTTTGTCTTTTTTCTCTAAGGTTGATCCCATACATACCTCACCATCTCACGTTCTTACAAAAAGACATATCTATCCGTCTGAGGAAAAGTTACACTCCTGAGGAAAAGGTCTCCTCGGAGGCCTTTTCCTCAGGAGTGTTACTCACTTCCATATTAGCCATTGCGTGTTATTCTACCTGCAACAAAAAAAGGGTCCCAAAACAAGACATTCATTTGAACATTTGTTTTAGTTCTAATGTATTACTTTTGGAAATTTATTTAAAATAAATATTTCTATGAGATTTGACTTATGGGACACCCTGTATAAATCACTAACTGGTATTTCTGGTCTTGGTTACTGTTTGCCTTTCTCACTCAGAGTTATCTGGTAATAGTTCATGTTGTCTCCGCATGTTCTTGGTTCCAATTTTCTTATATTTAGGCTTTTTCTCCTAAATGCTAACCACACTTTTTTTCATAACATAGCAACCAACATAGCATACAGAAGGGGCGTGTGAAAAATGCGGGGGGGAGCGATGCATACAATGCTGCAATGTTACGAGTCTCCCTTTGCAATATTGGTGTTATAAAGTTGGGGCAGGGAGGGACATCTTGTAACCTATACCATACTACTATTTACTTATAATAAATAAATAATAATAATGAAGTCTAAAAGGCACTTTCTAATTATAATTATTAACAATATAATAAAACGTGGAATAAAAAACAAAATGGATGAACATCAATCTTTTAATCAAAATACAGTTTCAAGTGATGCGCAATAATTCACTCGTCTGAAAATATGTAACCAAGCAGAGTCAACACGAGTAATGCCTATTTCACAAATATTTATTTTTAGGAGGAGGGGGGCTGTTCTCTTTTACTTCAACACCCTTCCTGTTATTTTTCTCCCGGTTGACTATATATACTAAATTTTCACACCAAAATGAAAATTACCGAGTATGTAGCGAGTGGCAGATCTAATTCCCACTTCAGAAATTACCGTTCCGTTTATTCAATTTAATCTTTTGTTTTCCACCCGTCACTAGATAGAACAAAGAATGAAAGAGTATACATCTTTGTCCTAAAGACAATTTGATATTAATGGATTGAAAAATGAAGCTACTGTGGGATATTCGATTAGTTAACTGGGGATGTTGAAACCTATCATGAAAAACACAATTGCTCACCAGGGGTATATTTGCAATTAACAGGAGAGAGAACAGCTCCGATAGCAGCAGTGCCGAGAAAAATTAGTCCGTACTGGAGGCAGTTCGGAGAGACGATACTAACCACATCGCCCTTCGAAACGCCAAGCTGTTTTAGGAATCCGCTCCATTTGGCAGTTTGCTCCACAAGTTCTGCATAGGAAATCCTCCTCCCTGTTACAGAACACTCCTGCTTGTTGAAGAGGATGGATTTTATTCGTAGGAGTAATTTATTATATAATTGTTATTCCCATTCCTGTAATCAGTAGCATGTCTGCTTTAATTTTATAACAGAACAATCAAAGGAAAAACTTGTGTATAGTTTTTCATCTGAACAAAAGGTCGTATCTAATTGTAATTTTAATTCTAATATCTAATTCTAAATTGTCTCGCTCTTTCTAGCACCTAGCCAAAAATCTCTCCAACAACTTTACTTCTTTCCCTCCCCTTTCTCATTCTGACGGATCAGTTGCCGTCTCTTCTCCTGATAAAGCTGAACTCCTCGTTCAAACTTCCGCCTCCAACTCAACCCTGGACGATTCCGGTACAGTTCCTCCATCTTCTCTTCCCTCTTATTCAATTATGACTAAAATTAGAATTTCTTCCAATGATGTCCTTTCTGCCCTATCTAGGGTCAACTCCAGGAAGGCGTACGGTCCTGATGAAGTCCCTCTTGTTGTTCTCAAGAACTGTACTTCGGTGCTGACACCCTGCCTAGGCAAATTCTTTCGTCTTTCTTTCATCTGGTACTTTAACTTCCAGCTGGAAGTTCGCTCATTCAAACTGTCCCAAAGAAGGGCGATTGCTCCGAACCCTCCATCTATAATCCACCTGCTTTGATTTCTTGTCTTTCTAAAGTTTTCAAATCTATTCTTAAAAGGAAGATTCTTAAACACCTCTCTACTCGCAATCTTCTTTCAGATTGTCAGTATGGGTTCCGCAAGGGACTGGCGATCGTCTTGCATATTTCTCAGACTCTTGGTCATCCTCCTTTCTGGTTTCGGTGAAACATTTGCTACTACGCTAGACTTTTGATAGTCTG
The DNA here is from genome assembly GCA_023014485.1 of Bathynomus jamesi. NCBI lineage: Eukaryota > Metazoa > Arthropoda > Malacostraca > Isopoda > Cirolanidae > Bathynomus > Bathynomus jamesi. The sequence continues at coordinate 14,130 of JAJOZX010010076.1, forward strand.
GCACAAATCCTTAATTTCCAAACTACCCTTCTTCGGTTCCTATCCTTCTATATGTGCCTTCATCTCTGGTGTCCTTTCTGGCCAATCTGTAGCTGCAGTTGTAGATGGCCACTGTTCTCCTAAAGCTGTTAACATTGGTGTTCCTCAGAGTTCTATCCTGTCCCCCCCTCTTTTCCTTTTATTTATCAATGATTTATTAAATCGCACTTCCTGTCCTATCCACTCCTATGCCGATGATTCCACTCTTCACTTCTCCACCCCCTTCACAAAGCGTCCCTCTCAACAGTCACTTCATGCTTCGCGTGAGACGGCTACTATCTCTGAGTGGGACAGAGAAACTTTTGTGGCTTTCAACACCTAAAATACCTAGTTCCTTCATCTGTTTACTCATCACAATCTTCCACACGACTATCCCATTATCTTCCCTTATCTTGAACAAGACAACTCTATCTTTCCTCTTCTCTTAACAATGAAAGATCGCATATACTCTCTTTTCAAAACAGCTTCTAAGAAGTTAGTGCTGTACCGGCTCCGCTGTTTCTTCACCCTCACTCAATTGCTGTCTCTGTACAGGGGTCTTCTCAGGTCCTGTATAGGTCTCGTGTGTAGGGTGGTTTAACTCGCACAGCTCTACTTGATCGGGTGGAATCAAAAGGTTTTCATCTCGTTAATTTCCCACCTCTTACTAACTGTTTTCAATCCCTCTCTCTCCCTCTCTCTTCGCTGCAATATTGCCTCGCTCTCTCTTTACTATCGCTATTATTACGGACATTGCTCTTCTGAACACTAACTGCATACCTCTTCCTTTAAGGAGAGCTTGTAGTACCAGACTTTCAGTACCTTCTGACCCATTTTCTGTCCAACTCTCCAACGAAATGGCTAATCGGTATTCTCAACTTTTCGTCTACTCAACCGGTCAACTCTGGAACCACCTTCCTCAGTCCAACTTCCCCCATGTCTATGACCTCCAATCTTTCAAACGCAGTATTTTGGCATCGCGAAAATTCTGAACCTTGATTTTGGCTGTCTCCTCCTTCTACGATGGGGGAGGGCATTTTTGCGAGCAGTTGTCCTTTGCCCCTCCTTCCTGCATAATAAAAAATACCCAATTGGATACTTTTACCAATTAACTTTCGCTGCTTAAAAGACCTCCTAATGAAGGACTGTTTTTTCATCAGCGAATGCAAATTTACGTTTATAATGTTGGATATTGTATCTTTTAGTGCCGAGTTCAGGAAATCAGCATCATCTCCCAGGAGGATACTCGATTTTCTTTCTTTTCATACGAAAAGATTTAGATTTTGTCTTCCCAGATCAAACTAAATTGCCCCGCAGGAACAAGCAAACTCAAAAAATTAAGAAAATAAGAAAATTTAGTTTTTATTTTAGAATTCTATAAAACGTAACTTTGATATTAAAATAAACAATTATTCTTTGGTAAATTGTGATGAATTATGTGAAGAAAGTAAACTGCTGAATGAGTTGAAAGTTCGGTTACTGGCAATAGGAAAAACAGTGATTTATTGTTATCATCAGTATTAGAGTAAATAAAAAATTTGTTAGTGGTGATAAAAATGTGTGCATTGAAAGAATGAGTAGTTAGATGGAATGGAGAGTATTTGGGAGAGAAAACAAGGTTGACAAGTTGACAACTATCGCATTTGCGTATTCGGAGGACTTTCAGGTAAAAAAAAATATATATTTACATTAATGGTGAAAAGGAAAATAGCAGTAGTAATACAGTAATAATAAACTCAAACGGCTGTAAATATGTTCATTATTGGGGAAAGTTCATATTATGCATCAACGCTACAAGATACTGACGCGGTTTGGAAGCGAATTTTACAAGAAGAGTAAATCGAAAGAATAGTGAAACTGGTGTGAACAAGACTGCGAAATAATGTTCGGAAATATGCTTCCGAAAATACTACTGAATTTGTAAATACTGTGGTGGTTTATGCATTCGAACTGAATACGTAAACATTACGATTACATAAAAAGACTTTAAATAACCATTTTACTTCAATAGCTGATAAGCTTCGCTCACAGTTACTAAATAATGATCACTTGCCGTTAGAATACAGGGTGTCCCAGAATTAACTATCTATTTCAATGAAATCGGACAAATTTTTTAAAAACACACTTTTATTTATGTTTATCATGTTTAATATGTGTTAAAAATGTATAAATTTCTAAATTTTTTTCATAATTTTATTTTCATAATTTTTTCATTATCTGGTCCAATGAAAGACCGTCTGAAGTCATAGAATGGCAAAGAGACACTCCAAAAGTTAACGTGTGGCTTGGAATGACCAAATCCAAAATTTATGGTGCTCCATCTTGTTGAAACACAACATTATCAAGAATGCCATCATCAAGAAGCTGTGGTTCGAGAAACTGCTGAAGCATATCAAGGTAGACGGTACCTGTTACAGTTGCTTCCGCAAAGAAGAATGGGCCATAAATTTTGGATTTGGTCATTCCAAGCCACACGTTAACTTTTGGAGTCTCTTTGCCATTCTATGACTTCAGACGGTCTTTCATTGGACCAGATAATGAAAAAATTATGAAAATAAAATTATGAAAAAAATTTAGAAATTTATACATTTTTAACACATATTAAACATGATAAACATAAATAAAAGTGTTTTTAAAAAATGTCCGATTTCATTGAAATAGATAGTTAATTCTGGGACACCCTGTATATGCCACCCAGCCCATTACAATCATTTTCTTTTGTTCCTGCTACCTCTACTGAGGTCAGGAATATTATTCGTAAATTAAAAAGTATAAAAAATAACACTTATAACATTCCTCAACTTATACTGAAACTTATTAAGGATAAAATATCTGTAATTTTAGCTAAAATTATCCAAGTATTTCCAAAGGAATATTCCCATCAATGCTAAAAATTGGATGTATAAAGGGGCCCATACACGCTCAGTGGCACTGCACAGTGCAAACCCGGTTTGCGCATGCCAAGGCCTTTGCCCATACACTACTCATGTGCACTGAGCTACTTTGCTCAGTTGTGCCGTGCTTTCATCGAGTGAAGATGTCAGCTACACTCTCTGAAGACGACCTTATATTGATTGCGTTCACGGTGTCAGCGCAAGAACTGAGCGAAAGCCACACACCTCCCCATACACGCTCAAACTAGACATGTGCATTGCTGGGACTGCGCATGGATTTTCAGGAAGCGACTGAATTAGCAGTGCACGCGCGGGGCACGTGCATTTCTGCAAACTACCCCCATACACGCACAAATTGAACTGCACAAACCAGTTTGTGCAGTGCACATGCGCATTTTCACTGAGCGTGTATGGGCCCCTTAACGCTCCTTTTTAATGGGGGTGATCCTGCACTAGCAACTAATTACAAGCCAGTGTGTTCATTATCTGTGATCAGCAAAGTTTTTGGGAAAATTGTAACAAGCAAAATGCAGCAACATTTTAGAATCCTACAGTTTATTATCTCCAAATCAATATGGCTTCCGTAATAATAAAACAACGGAAATGGCTATTTTAAATCTTATGGAAAATGCAAATGTAGCTAAAGAAAAAGAAATAACGATATCAATATTTATAGATTTGAGTAAGGCTTCTGATGTAACAGACCATAATATTCTACTTCAATTATGTTGTTAGGCTTTAGAGGAGTTATCAATGATTGGTCTATAAGTTATCTGTCCAATAGATATTATTTTGTATCAGTAAATAAAGTCTGCTCGACTAAAACGCTTGTCAAACATGGTGTACCACAGGGCTCATTTTTGGGTCCACTGTTATTTTTATTATACAGCATATAAATTACCTCCCACGCTCATCTGATATACTTACATTCATAATGTTTGCAGATGATACAAGTGCCTCTTTCTTAATGATGTTAATTCAGGTAAGAATATATTTAAATCAGAATTTATTAATGCAGTGAAATGATTGACCACCAATAAACTCTTCCTAAATACCAGTAAAACAAATTTCATGATTCTTACTAATAAATGAAGCATGTATCTTGATGAATAAATGTTGATGAAATCGCTGGAAAGAAGTAAACTGTAACAGAATTTCTTGGTGTAATGTTAGACAAGAATTTGCAATGGAGTGATCATGTAAATTATATCTCAATAAAGATTTCAAGGAGCGTTGCTATAATGTTTAAACTTAGAAATGTAGTCCTGAAACAGGTTTTATTAACTCTCTCGTACACTTATTTTCCCTTATATAACATACTGCACCATTGTATGAGGAAGTTCCGCTAACAACGCTTTAAACAGTATCTTTGTCATCCAAAAACGAGCAGTGATGTTATTATCTGCTGCCAATTTCAATGATCATTCTAGTGCATTACTTAAAGAGCTAAAACTACTATAACCTTACAAAGGTTCCGCGCGATGATTTCTCACTTCGCGAAGATCAAGCTTGTCGCCCCTCCTCTCGAGTTGGCCTGGTGAAGTAGTGAGTTGGATTCTTGCGCTCTCCACCTCACATAGCCAGGTACGCCCGGCTCATCGGGGATTGTTCTGAGCCAGGCGTCTAGTCTTCTTTTGAAGATTTCCACTGCAACTCCCTTCGTGTTTCTTAGGTCTTTGGGCAACTGATTAAACAGTTTTGGTCCTCTCACTACAAAACTATTTTCTTTCAAGGTTAAGGATGTTCCCTGTCTCGCCTTCAATTTGGGAATACGACACAGTCTACCGCTTCTACTTTCCACCGTTGTTTGGGGAGTTATGGGATTCAGAGTAAGATTAGGGACTAGTTTCTCCATTATTTTCCAAGTGTAAATAATGGTGTATCTCTCTCTTCTCCTTTCCAGTGAATATAGGTCTAGTTCTCGTAACCTTTCCCAGTAATTTAGTTCTTTGCACCCATTGATCTTGGCTGTGAAGCTTCTTTGGATCCCCTCCAGCTGTCTAATGTATTCTTTTTTATATGGGGATGTTAGGACCGAGCAGTTTTCCAATTTGGGTATTATCAGGGTTTTCAGTAGAGGAATCATTACATTCCTATCCCTTCGTTTAAAGGTTCTCAATATCTGACCCGTTATTCTCTTTGCTCTGTTTACTGCTATCTTATTTTGTGTTTCAAATTTCGCATCATCTGTCATTACAACCCCTAAATCTTTTGCTCTGGAATTTCTCTGAATTTCCTCTCCATTTGGGGTATAATATTCCATGGACTTTAGGTATTCTCTTTTTCCGTACCGTAATAGCTGAAATTTCTCGGTGTTAAACTATAGCTCAAAGATGTAATCAAACTGGTACATTTTATTTACGAGTGTAAGAACAAAATCATTAACTTACAATGGGTAAATAAATATTTTGCAACTCAAGAAATCCACTCACATCAGACCAGAAATAGATTAGAGCAAGATATTTCTCAATTTGGATAGTCTTCATCTCAAAAATTACCCATTTTCATTGGACAAACTATGGAATTTAAATGCTGATATAAGAAATATTGTGGATGTAAATTCGTTTAAAAATTTGAAATCTCAATTAATAATGAAATACTAATAAAATATAGGATTAAATGTACATTACTTCTTGTTCATCTCTCGTGTCTAATATTGACATCATACCTTCAATAATGACTGTATTTGTTTCATTTCTACAATAATAAAAAGATTATTAAATACTGTAATTAATATTTCTTATTCAAGATTTATATAATGTTAATTAATACTAACTATGCTTTATTTTTAATTAAGAGTCGAGTAAAGCCCAAAGCTTAAAAGCCAAATTAAATAAAATAAATAGTCCAATTTCACAATTACTTGTTAAAATTACAGTAACAACAACAAAGTGTGAAACTGTATTTATTTTATCAGTAAAGGTTATTCATTTCGATTCAGTTCAAAATTCAATATACTGTAGATGAACCCTGAAAAATATGTAAACGTTCCAAAGGAGGGAGATGTATTCGACGGATCTGTAAATATCATATATATATATATATACACATTGTGCGTTTACAAAACGCTTTAGCTGATGATTTGAACTGAATTGAATTGGACAGGAACATTCACGAAACCTTAGTTTAAGTTGTGCAAACCTACTAATTTCAAAACATTCCAAAATGTGGATAAAATAGAAGTTAATCGAACGTTCGTAAACAGTGAAGAGTTCAAAGAAGAGAAATAATACATTGCAACCGTTTGCTAAAAAGAAAAAAAAAAAGTAATGAAAACTATTTTTTTCTCAAAATAACTAACTCCTCTCGTATATTTATTAAAGAATAATTAATTAGTGTTCAGAAAATGGGATGATTCCTTAGTCTTTTAGTTTATAACGTTGGGTTTCTTTGTTGAAGAACTCAAACATACACAGCTAAAACCGAAAGAACGGAAATAAGCTTTGGTATTTCTGTATATATGTAAATCTTAAAATAGATTTATTCACTAACAACAAAGAATGGGTTTACCAAGGCTGTCTGATATGGTCGTAATAGGGAAAGGAAAAGTATTGTATGTCTTTTTTAACAGTGGGGACTTTAAGTGGGGGCTGATAAATATTATTAAGAAAATTTCTGGTTAAAGATTGTAGTAGATGTTTTGGGTAGTTGGTAATGCCGAAATTATGAATGAGTTCTATTTCGTTGTGGAAGGATAAGTACAAAGAGCAAAGTTGATAGGCGCGGTGGATTAAGATTTTGATGCTGTTAATTTTATATGGCGAAGGGGTGTGGCTTAGGTAATTAATTAGTACCTAGGCCTGTGTATGTGGGTTTTCGATAAATGGAGGTGCTGAATTTGTTTTTTTTGTTTTGTTTTGTTATATCTAAGAAGGGTAGGGTGTTATTGGATTCGTCTCCTTTGGTGAACTTAATGTTTTTGTATTAGAAATTAAAATAGTTAAGAAAAAGGGGGGCGTGGTTGGCAATGTGAAGGAGAAAGGTGTAGTCAACATCTTTTATATAGGTGTGGTTTGTAGTGGGCGGGGCAATGGATTAGCTTGTTATTTTCATGGTGACAGAGAAAAATGTTGGCTAATGTGGCACTTAAGGGGGATCCCATAGCTAGTGAGTCGGTTTGTTGGTAGAGTTGTTGATTAGAAAAGAAATAGGTGTCTGAAGCGGCAAGCGTTAGCAGTTTGGTGAATTCCTGTTTCGTTGAATTAAGGACTGTGTTGGGATTGTTGGCAAATAAGTTGTTGATACAGATGTCAATAGCTTCTTTAATTGGTACGTTGGTGTAGAGGGGATACTATGTCAAAACTGTGCATGTGGAGGTTGCTTGAATTATTTATGGTCAGTATTTCTTTGGCGAATTCGTAGGAATTGGGGACGGAATATTTATTTTAGGTTAGGGGAGTTAAGGTGGGAATTAGGAATTTTGGTAGTTTGCAATTGTGAGTGGTGTAGGCCGAAAGGATGGGTCTAATGGGTAGGTTAGGTCTGTGTATTTTGGGGAGGCCGTAAAGACTACCTGGGACGAGCCGGAAGAACGTACTTCGTTGTAAATGTCTTCCGAAATTTCATTTTGATAGTTTTCTGAGGAAATGGTTGATTTTGTATTCAAGTTTTAGGGAAAGTGTTAAGGGATTGTCATTAATCTTTTTGAACTTGGAGGAATCGTTGAAAACGTTGTTAACCTTATTAATATAATCCGATTTATTAGTAAGGACGGTGCCTTTACCTTTGTCAGAATGTGAGATTATGATGGAGTCGTCTTTAGATAATTCTTTAAGACAGGAGAGGTCTTTTCTATTGATTAGGGGGGAAAAAACTTTGTGATGTTTGAAATTATAAAAGCACTTGTTTATTTGCGATGTGGATAACACTGGTATGCATATGAATTTTTTTTGTCTGCTGTGAGGGTTTTTTCAACTCATATTATATAATTCAACCATGCTGAATTCGAAAATGACATTGGTTTTCCTCAATCAGGTCAGGTTTTTTCTCTATTGGCCATTTATTATAAGTCCAATTTTATCCCCAAATTTATTGATTTTTTAGCTTAAACACTGTAGATATGAGTAATATTATAAGAACACTCGTGAAAAATGAAAATATTGTGTGAATAAATACTTTTATTCATACAATGAATATGGAAAAAAGTTTATTGAGGAAGGAATGAAGTTTTTTGGCTTTCCGTCTGTGTTTTTTCTTCAGGCACGTCTCGCTTCAAACACCAGCAATAGTCCGCCAGCATATTGATATCCCAGTTTCCCTGGTACCTCTCTTCCATTATTTTGATATCTTGGTGAAATCGTTCACCCTGTTCCTCACTATAATCCCCACAATTTTCAGGAAAATAGTCCAAGTGGGACCACAAAAAGTGCATTTTTATGGACATGCGCGACCCATGAGCTTTGAAAGCTTCCATCAAGTTTTCGACAATGGACTCGTATTCTAGACTTCTACGCTTGCCAAGAAAATCAGTGACAACTGATTTGAATGCCTGCCAGGCATTCTTCTCAGTTGGAGTCATTGCGTTTTCAAACTGAGTATTCTTGATCAAAGTTCGAATTTGAGGACCATCAAAAACCCCAGCATTTAGTTTAGCATCGGATATATGAGGAAATTTACTCTCGAGATATCGGAATGCTGAACCCTCCTTATTCATTGATTTGATGAAATTTTCATCAAGCCCAGCTTAATATGAAGTGGTGGGAGCAAAATTTTTGTTGATGGTACAAGGGGCACTGAAACGACATTATGCGTCCCAGGTTCAAAATTCTCTCTGGATGCCCATTCACGCTGTGCATAGTGCTTCTCATCCGCTCGGCTATCCCATTTGCAGAGGAAACATGGGTATTTCATGTATCCCCCTTGCATTCCCAATACAAATGCCACAATCTGAAAAAAAATGAAAATATTTAAAGAATTTAGAGAATTTGTTCTATCAGATAAAAAAATCTATTCATTGGACTGTATTATGGCAGGCCCAAGGATTCAATTAGCCCCTCAACATTGCAGCAGTACACTAAGGAAGAGGTATTTTCGTGCACTGCAAAAAACTTGCTGAATTCTTCCTCTCGTTTCCTATACCAGGAGAATGTTGTCCTCTCGAAGTCGTGAGCCCAAGATCTCGGCAGCTAATTTGGAAAGTCCTAAATCCCTGGTAAGATCATTAAGTTTGGCCTGGTTGAGAGGCCTCGGCTCATTTGAAGCGGTATTTTGAGGTATATACGACTGGGACTGGTCAGTGGCATTGGTCATTGATTCATCATCAGAATCATCGAAGTCCAGGGTTTGAGGTGGGTCGGGTATTGGAATTCCAGGACCATGGGGTACAGGTCTCATAGCAGAAGGAATGTCAGGGTATACAACAATGTGTTTATTCTTCTTGTTAACTCCTGAAAATAGAAACATGGATATAAAACTTGCATATGAAATAGAAGAAGCATTCAGACAGTGGCGGCTCGTGAGGGAAGGCTGCGGTCTGTAAGATATGAAATAGGTCGATGGAGTCTGTATATTTTTTCTTTTTCATTCATATTGTCCCTTCGGGGACAATATGAATGAAAAAGAAAGAAAATATACAATCATTGTAAATGTAACTTGTATAACAGTATGTATGTGTAAATGTATTTTCTATAACAATATGTATATGTAAATGTATGATTACCATTATGGTGAATATTATGCTATATATGGTGAATATTACATTATGGTGAATATTATGTCAAGTTTCATACGAGGATTTCAAAATATTTAAGAAAAATAAATTTATAAGCCCACCTTGGAGGTTTGTCATGCAGAAATAGCAATCTGTCACGTGATCCTTTCCTTCTCTCCAAATCATGGGAATTCCAAAAGGCAAAGATTTCGCTCTGCCTTTGCTCCATCTTCTCAAATTTTCAATGCACGTCTTGCAGCACATATGAGGGGTGAAATTTTTGTCCTGGTCCCCTAGCTTAATTCCAAAGTATGCTCTATACATTGTCTTCACAAATTTAGTGATTTGGGACTGGTTATTGGCATGGTAACCGTCCCACATATGTAGCAGAATCTATTGGGATCATTTTTACACGCTCTATTCATTATGAAATATTTTATCTATATGCCTGAAAAGTAAAAAAAAGATATTATACAAGTGAAACAAGTGATGATAGATGTTACTGTTCCAATTCTGCTTTGACAAAATCACGAAAAATTCTATTTTACTTATGAGGCCATAGCCGGATAACCTGAGCTGATTGAGAAAAACGGATTGCAGATTCGAAATCAGCAGGAAAAACTCTATAAGAATCACTTACAAAACCCTTGACAGCAAAATTGATGCATACCAGTGTAATTGAAGACTTTAAGAAGGGAAGTTTTGTCTCATCAACTATTGAGAATTTTTTAAAACTATGAAACAGTTTTTCGAATGATAAAAAGTGTTTGAAATAGTTTATCTTAAAATTTGGTAAGTTAAAATTTAGGGTGAAGAGAGGAGTCTTCTTTCGTTGGTACTTAAAGTTCTATTAGAAAAGTTAAAAATTGTTTGATCAGGATTTAGGGGCATGATCCAGTTTTGAAAGAACATTTTGTAAGGATTAAGCATTCTATCCCATCTGGGAGGAGAGTGGCTTCGTATTTATCTCCAAAGATTCAGAATGAGTTCATTTGCCTTTTGGGGAATTACGTCAGAGAAAATAGTGGCTGATATCAAGAAAGCAAAGTATTTTGGGATTCTTTTTGACAGCACTCCTGATGTGTCCCACACTGATCAGATGTGTAAAGTGATCAGATACGTCCATATTGAATGTGACAAAGTTGAAGTAAAGGAATCATTCTTGGGCTTCCCTATTGCCGGAAAGACTGCTGCTGAGCTCACAGGCGATATCCTGAAACATCTGGAGAGAGAGATGGACTGGACATAAACCTGTGCCGTGGTCAAGGATATGACAACGCTGCAACTATGGCTGGGATTCATGGTGGTGTTCAGTCAAAGATCAGAGAGATTAATCCCAAGGCTTTGTTTGTGCCTTGTGCAAATCATTCTCTGAACCTTTGCGGAGTGCACTCATTTGGAAGCGTTTCTTCATGTGTGACTTTTTTTGGAACCTTGGAAAGAGTCTATTCCTTCTTTTCAGTCTCAACTCATCGATGGGAACATGAATATGCAAAGAAGGTGAATTTTGATAGGTCATTGATCAATTTGCAGAAATTAAGGCTCGAAAGCAGAGACTGTGAATCCTCTCTATTTACCTTTGAAGAATAGGCTGAGCGTTGAGACTGGATTTCCTGTGTTTTTTGTATAAAATAAAATGCAGTACTACCTGTTCACTGAATTTTTAATGTCCTGCATTTTTCTTATTTCTAATTTGCTTATGACAGTACTGTACTGTTTAAAAATCTACTTGCAAACATATATTTTTGTGTGTTTAAATTTTAAAATTATTTAGGGGGGGGGGGGCAAATACTTAGGTACGGCCCTGGTTCAGGCCTAATTGGTTTAATTTTCTATTATGTCGTTGTTGACTCTGTTTCCGGTAGATGTTGACATCATACCTTACCACCGAAAAGAACGCCACCATCACTGCGTCTGGCTCCAACTTTTCTAATATGGATTCTTCCAACAACCAATTATTCCCAACTTTCTGGTTAATCAGTCCCTCACCCCGATATCGATAACCTGGTAAGACATTTCTCAATTTCGATTCACCTTTTAACTGTTTTATGTTTTGACTATTGACCACGCCCCTATATTTTATATTTTATTTTTAATTTAAATTAATTAAATGTATACTGTAATTATACTATTAATTATCACACGTTTATTTAATATTGCATGTTTCTGTTCATCATATTTATTCATTCTTATATTTGATTTTTAATTTTTAGCACTGATGATGGAAATTGAATTTTCCGAAACGTCTGTAAATAAACATGTACCATCTCCTCGTCCTCTTATTCCTCACTAAGTTACGGTTCCCTAAGAACAAACTCTTCAATAAAGTTATAAAGTTTATATATATATATATATATATATATATATATATATATATATATATATATACACTTATACAGTATATATGAGAGTGTTACAAGGAGTTACAAGGAAAAGAAGTACCTCAAAAGGCCTTGCGGCCCATACCGAGGAGGTACCAATGGCAACGGGTGCCAGGGAAAATTTTGTAAAAGTTTATTTTTCTTTTAACTATCCTAGCAGTAGTAGAAAACTGGATAGAAAAGTAGAACTCTCTCTCCCCACCCTCCGCTCCCTCCCTGCCAGAGGCAGGTACGGAAAAAGGTTGAAGAAAATACCTTGACCCTGGAAAAGTAGCCAAGGAAATTTTACAGGAAAGTGGAGAATATATAAATAGCTCTATATTTAGCTTGCTCACAGAGACATCGTGCAAGCGAACTCCTGCAGAGTTTTCTTATGTTTTAGTCTTAAACTATGAGAGTATTCAGTACTTTGTCTAGCCTATTTTTAAACACATTTACACTTTGACTGGAAACAACCTCTGAGGGAAGTTGGTTCCAGATATTAACTATTTTATAGGAAAAGAAATTTCCGCAGACCGAGGTCCTAAATGTCTTTACACACTCAAATAGTGTGCAAGATTTCGTCTACCCTTTTCTTGAACTGATCCACAGAGGAACTGTTCACAACTTCCGAAGGTAACCTGTTCCATGTGTCACAGATCTTATACGTAAAGTAATTCCCACACACACTAGTCCTAAACCGTTTCAAATCCAACTTCCAACCATTGTTGCGAGTTGGGTTATCATTTAAACTAAACATACTTCTAAAATCGACATCGTTGAACCCGCGTAAGAGCTTGAAAACCTCGATCAGTTGACCGCGCAGCCTCCGAGTTTCAAGCGAAAACAAGTTCAGGGCGCGTAACCGTCGATTGTAGCCCATATGCCTAACGGAAGGGATTAACTTTGTGGCTCTCGCCTTCACTCGCTCCAGCCTCTCAATATTTCCTGAGGGGGGCGACCAGAACTGCACAGCATACTCCAGGTGCGGCCGAACAAGGGAATTGTACAGCGAGAGCACAATCTCCTTGTTCCGAAACTGAAATTGCCTCCTGATATAAACCCAATAGTTCTGGGCTTTCTTTTCCATCTACACACTGTTCGTAAACTTAAGGTCGCTGCTAATTAGCACACCCAAGTCCTTTTCTAAATCAGTCACCTCGATATTACTACCCAACATCGAGTAGTCCGACTTGGGATTGGCGTAGCCAATGTGCATCACTTTGCATTTACCCAAGTTAAACGGCATTTGCCATTTTTAGGACCACTCTCCTATCCTACCTAGGGGAGAAGAGAGAGAGAGAGAGAGAGGAGAGAGAGAGGAGAGAGAGAGAGAGAGAGAGAGAGAGAGAGAGAGAGAGAGAGAGAGGAAAAAATTTTAAATTGTGTAGTATAATTATGCTTTGTAAGACTTAAATTGGGCCTATGTAATAAATATCACATATGATGCCCGCAGTACAAAGATACACAACATAAAACAAATTGAAACTTAACCCAAGATAGCCAGTGTTGGGCTGCACACATAGCGACTAGTGTGGAATCTACGTAACCGCATTAGAAAATTACGCTTATAGGCTGAATTAAACAATTTATTGTTACAACAATAATAATTAACTCGCGTACAATAAAAGACAATTTTCACTTATTGTAACAGGCTACGCTGGCTTTCTAAAGTCAAGATAATTTCTCCTACACAATACCTCATCATTTTTGGAAGGAGTGTCTCGTATGATCAGAGCGTTTGCAAGCACATCTACCACGGTTGTTAACCTCTGGTTACGAGTTAACACTTCTTGCTACTTCACCTTTGACAAAAATTTAATGTTTTCTCTCTCATATGTATACAGTATATTTTTTTTGCTTAACCGCCGATTCATACCTAGAGTGGTACATATCTCGACGAGACAGGGTGGGTGGTGTCGCTGGGTGGGAATATTGGACTGTTGGGGGTGAGAAGGTTCAGTTATTGAATATGTGGAAGGGGGATATGGATTTAGATACGGTGTAGTTGTTGAGAGTGGGTGAAGTACGAGAAAATCGCTTCCGTTGAAAAGTGGCGGCCTTCGGCGAGTATGGACTGGAGACGTTTGGACGTGAGAATGCGGGACAGGTAGGGGAAACAGCTGTGGCGGAGGTTGGACAGATTCGGGCATTCGGCCAGGAGGTGGACAACGGTGATGGGAGTATGGCAGGTGGGGCAGAGCGGGGCTGGCAATTTAGCCATAAGGTGACCATGTGTGCTACGTGTGTGTCCTAGGCGGAGACGGGCTAGAATACTTCTTTATGACGGGACCTATGGAACGAGGAAGCCCAATATCCAAGTTGTGGTTTAATCCGATGAAATTTGTTGTTTGTGGCCTCGTCCCATTCCCGTTGCCCGATGGAACGGAAGTGGGAGCGGAGAGTTGGGAAGAAATCAGTGAAAGGGAGGGGCCGGGTGGAGACTGGCAATGAGCAAGCAGATTTTGCATTGTAGGTCCGCCTCCTCATTACCCCGGATACAGACATGTGCCGGGACCCAGCAGAAGGCGCCCGACCGTCTTGTGTTGGGATGCTGTTAAGGAGTGGAAGGTTTGTTGGATGGTGCGGACGAGTGGGTGAGGGGGGTTTAATTTTTCAAGGGAGAGCAGTGCGCTTTGAGAATCTGAGTAGATGACATAGGAGTTGGCGGAGTGGATGCTTATGATGTCGAGGGTTTCCAGAATAGCAGAGTTTTCTGCTGAAAAAACAGAGGCTTCGCGAAGAAGGGGGACAGCTCTAGAGAGCGGTTGGGTCAGTATCACCGCTGAGGCGGCCATTCAAATCTCCGATCGGGAACCATCCGTATAAATAGGGGCAGTGTCCAGGTGTCGGATTACGTGTTCCAGGAAGAGTGACTTGTATACTGTAGCGGTCGTGGTAGCTTTTGGCAGGGCACATAAGTCCCTGCAAAACTTGACAGGGGTGAGGAGCCAGGGAGGGTAGATATGGTACGAGATGGGGGGGACTGAGGGAAGGGGCATGTTGGAAAGGTCCAGGAAAGAGCGGACCGCTTCAGTGAAGTGCCAGCTCTGTCCCTGGGGTGGAAGTTGCGAGATTGCTGCGCATAGAAGTAACAAGGGTAACCTCTGCGCGCGAAGGTAGGTTCTCATGAGGAGCAGACCTCGTCGGTGGGTGAAAGGGAGGTAGTTACATTCTGCTTGGAGGCTGGAAACTGGGGAGGAGCGGAAGGCACCGGTGGAGAGGCGGAGGCCCCTATTAAGTACCAGGTCCAAGATTCCAAGGGAAGTGCTGGAGGCAGATCCATATACAACAATTCCCTAGTCCAGCTTAGACTAGACCATGGAAGTGTAAAGACGGAGGAGGGAGCGACGCGTCGGTGAGTGCTCCACGTGGTGTGGGAAAGGTGGTCTAAAAGAGCGAGGGGACGCTGGAGTGTGTGTTTCAGGTGCATGAGGTGGGGAACCCAGTTGAGCCGTCGATCAAAGGTCATGCCCAAGAACCGCGCGGTGGGCACCACTTCGAGAGGCTCGCCGTATAGCGTGACCGAGGGGACAGGAATGGCTGTGGATCTTCTGCTGAAGACCATGCTTTTGGTTTTGGAGGTGGACAGGTGGAAACCAACTGACGTCGCCCACCTCTCCACCCGATGGATGGCGAGCTGAATGTGTCGTTCTACGACGGGCAGTTCCCGCCCCGCGAACCATATTGCAAGGTCGTCTGAGTAGATGGAGGAACGGACGGTGGGTGGAAGGGATTTCGCTATTGTGTTCATAACGATTGAGAAGCATATGACAGAGGATGCTTCCCTGTGGGAACCCATCCTTTTGCTCAAAAGTGTCTAAGACTGAGTCCACCCGTACTTCAAATGTCCGGGAGGAGAAGCCCTTGATGAAGGTCGGCAGGGCTCCGACGAAACCCAAATTTTGGAGCTGACTGAGAATTATACGTCGATGGGTGGTGTCGTTGGCCTTCTGGATATCGAAGAAAGTGAACAGGACAAACTGTCCCCTATTGAAGGCGTTCTATATATCTCGGCTGAGGAGCAGGAGGGGTCTGTCGTGGAACGTCACTGTCTAAAGCCAGACTGGGTAGCCTGGAGGGAGTCGTTGTTTTCAAGGAGAACGGAGTCTCGCGCGGCGATCATTTTTTCCAAAGATTTTACAGGCGCAGCATGTTAGTGCGATTGTGGGGTCGAGGAAGTTACTGCCAGGTTTGGGGATAGGTATTACATGGGCCTCTTTCCACCGGGAGGGGAAAGTGCCCTCGATCCATATACGATTAGAGAGATCTAGTAGGAACAGTTGCATAGTAGGGTGGATGTGTTGTATCATACAGTAGGGGATGCCATCCGGGCCAGGGGAAGGAGACCGTCTAGAGGTCAGTGCGCCTGTAGCTCTCGCATGGTGAACAGCCGATTGTAGGGGTTGTCGAGGAGTGGTGAGCAGCTCTTGTTAGGGGCCGGAGCGTGGGGCCTGTCTGTGGAGGAGGAGACAGCAGCGAAGGTACAGGCTAGAAGATTCGCCACCGCCCTAGGTTCATAGAGAAGTCGTCATTAGTTCAGAGGACCGGGGATCGGGAGAGGGCAGGTCGTCTCTCGACACTCCGTACCTTCTTCCAGATGGTAGCCACTGGTGTGGAGGAGGTGACACCTGAACAAAGGTACGCCAGGAAGCTCGGCGCGCTTCATCGCACGGCGAGCAACGGCTCTGGCCCGCTGCATTTCTATGCAATGGGTAGGGGTTCGCGTACGATAAAATCGTCGGGTAGCCCTCTTCTTGGCTCGAATTGCCTCCGCGCACTCTGGGGTCTACCAGGGTACTCGTCGGGCTCGGGGGTAGGCAGAAGATCGTGGGATGCTGGCGCTTGCTACTGCGACAACAGTTGCCTCAAAGTAGGCAATGTATTCATCGGAGGATGGAAAGTGGCCAATGGTACAACGTGTGGAAGTGTTGTTCCGGAAAAGGGGCCAATTAGCTCTGGCCGCTATCCACTTATCTGGTACCCGAACGGTCTGGTCGTGCCGATTTACTGTGAGGCAGATAGGGAAGTGGTCACTGCCATAGTCGTCCCGAAGCACTTGCCAGGAGAAGTCTAGGAGACCGTCCGTCGAGATGAATGACAGATCTATACAGGATGGGATGCATCTGGTGGCGTGGTAGTGTGTGGGAGAGCCGTCGTTGAGGCACTCGAAGGAGAGTTCAGCCATGAATGCAATCAGGGTCGGAGCCATAAAAGTGGAGGTCGTATCTCCCCACAGGGGGTGGCGACTATTGAAATCGCCCAAGAGCAGGAAGGGCCTCGGGAGTTGTTGAACAACCTCAACCAGGTCATCGTGGGAGACTTGGGAGTGAGAGGGAGGTACATCGAGCAGACTGTGTATTGTTTATCCAGGAAAATCCTGGCAGCAACCACCTGTAACAGGGATGATAGGGAGGTTGTGAAAGGGGACTGTGCGGTGGAAGAGGATGGCAGCCCCCCTTCGTGTGCAGGTAGAAGACGGGGAGGTAGTGCCAGAATATCCGGTGGGGCAGGGTTTGGTCCCCAGGATTAGCTCCTGTAGACAGACACATACTGAGCGAGCAGCGGCAATCAGGGAATTTAGACCTTCGTAATTCGCAAAGATTCCCCTGCAGTTCGATTGTAGGATCGTAGCTTTTGGAGGGTCCATTGTTTGACGAGGGAAAAGTGGAGAAGGTGAAGGTGCTCGGGAGTTGGATTGTGGATGGAGATCTAGTTTCATGATGGCGGCAACTCGGGGACCATCGCGGGCTCAGAGGGTGAGGAGTCGCAGGCAGGGTTCAGTGGTCAGGCAAGGGGGAAAGGAAGGGGGAAAGGCTCCGTTGTCCAAATTGGCACCTCCCTATCTGTCTGTGGTCTCCCGGCATACCAGGGGGGACGACAGGGGTACCAGTAAAACCGGGCGGGTGGGGGAGAGGACAAAGTCAGCGTGCCCGATGAGGGAAGGGCTGGAGGTATGGGAGCGGCAGGTTCAATGGGGTTAGAGGGAGATGAACCAGGGTGTTCTCGTGGTGGGGTGAAGATGAAACCAGGGGGTAAGGGTAGATCCACGAGGTTCGGGGTGCGGCCGAGGTTACCCTGGTCACACCATGTAGGCGTGCCAGTGCCGCGTCCACTGGATCCTCGGATGTAGGGTTATCTGCCCCGTGTCTCGCCCTAGGTGGTGGCTCGTGTAAGTCAGCTACGATTGTCAACATCTGCGGGGGTGGGTGAGAGGGTCATCTTAGGCGTGGTAAGGGTTGTAGGAACTAGAGTTCTTTCTTTAGATTTTGGAGATGAGGGGGAGGATTTTTTTTATGCAGGAAGGAGGGGCCAAGGGTAAATGCCCGCAAAAGCGCCTCTCCCATAGGAGAAGAGAGCCAAAATCAATGTCCAGGGTTTTCGAGATGCCTAGACACTCTGCGTTTGAAAGATGGGAAGTCATAGATAGGAGGAAAGATGAATCGAGGAAGATTATACCAGAGTTCACCGGATGAGTAGATGAAAGACTGAAAATACAGATTAACCCTTGCATTGAGGCCTGAGGAGAGGGGGTGACAGGGGGAACAAAATCCCCTGGGCCCGAGCCTCTGGGGGGCCCGGACCGTGAAAAAAATACATTACAAAGTAACTTTTAGTATAACTAACGTTTAAAAATTGTCTCAACAGATAGCAACACCAGTAACTAGAACATGTTTCCAACAACACTGCACTGGCTGCACAGTCAGTAATTTTTTAGGCTGCTGTTGTGACAACTCTGTTGGTTTGCACTGGTTCAATTCTTCATTGTTTTAAGGTGAAGTTAGCATTATGGAGTACAAATATAAGTCTGGAGCACAGAAGAGAAAAGAAAAGCGAGAAATCGTTAAATGAGTTGTAGACAACTTCACAACTAGACTGATTTGGTGTTGTGTGTTTTTATTCAAACGTATTAACACTACTAAAGAATGTTAAATTTTCTCGCTTATCAACAGCGTTTTAATTTTTAACAAACATATTACAGAACTATTTCGTTCTAATAAATGTTTTTCAGTTATTGCTACTCATTCTCACCATAAGTTAACCCAAAGTCACTTAAAAAACTTGTTTAAGAAAGTAGTAAAATTTGGTTGGTAGGGAGATTTCGGGAGTGGCGGCCTGATCATGCATCTTGCCCCGGCCCCAGTGCCAGCTCTCAGCGGCCCTGCTTGCATTAGATAGTTGGACAGAAAAGGAATGAGAAAGTATAGAAAGTCTGGTACTGCGTGCTTTCTTTAAAGGAGGCATGCAGTTAGAGTTCAGAAGAGCAATGTCCGTTATGAGAGCGAGAGTAAAGAGAGAGTGAGGCAACATTGCGGTGAAGAGAGAGATGGATTGAAGACAACCAGTAAGAGGCGAGGAACTGATGAGACGAAAACCCTTTGATTCCACCCGGTCAAGTACGGCTGTGTGGGTTGAACCACCCCAACACATGAGAAGCATACTCCATACAGGGGCGAACAAGACCCCTGTACAGAGACAGCAACTGAGTGGGGGTGAAGAAACTGCGGAGGCGGTACAGCACACCTAACCTTTAAGAAGCTGTTTTCAAAAGAGTATACGTGATCTTTCCAGGAAAGATCACGAGAAAAGGAAACGCCAAGAATGTTAAGAGAAGAGGAAGGATTTAGTTGTGTTGTTGAAGGTAAGGGGATAGTCGTGTGGAAGATTGTGACGAGTAGACAGACGGAGGACCCAAGTTTTTGAGGCATTGAAAGCCGCAAAGTTTTCTCTGCCCCAATCAGAGAGAGCAGAAAGATCAGAGGTCAGGTGCTCCATAGCAGTACTACGTGAATCATGGAGCGACTGTTGAGAGGGACGCTTTGGGGAAGCGGGTGGAAAAGTGAAGAGTGGAATCATCTGCATAGGAGAGAATAGGATAGGAAGTGCGAATTAAAAGCTCATTAATAAATAAAAGGAAAAGAGTAGGTGACAGGACAGAACCCTGAAGAACACCACTGTTAATAGCTTCAGGAGAACAGTGGTCATCTACAACTGCAGCTATAGATCGGCCAGAAAGGAAATTAGAGATGAAGGCACAGATAGAAGGACAGAAACTGAAGGAGGGCAGTTTCGTAATTAAAGATTTGTGCCAGACTCTATCAAAAGCTTTTGATATGTCTAGCGCAATAGCAAAAGTTTCACCAAAATTCCGAAAGGAGGATGACCAAGAGCCAGAGATATGCAAGAAGATCGCCAGTAGAGCGTCCCTTGCGGAGTCCAAGAGGATTTCAGCAAAGGGAGGGCGGGAAAGAATGTATTCCACTTTGGAAGCGAGGTAGTCAAAGAATTTTGGATAGTCAGTAGAATTAGAAGAAAGTTAAACAGTGCAGATGTATTTAGTTTGAGATTGACATGCGAGCCGTAGCCAGAGGCTATAGAATTCGGGAGATTCGAGTTCGGGAATATGAGAAGTAGGTCATTGCGTACATATACGCAACATCCCCCTTTGGAGTGAAATTGAGTATAGAGAAAGTACGAGGGTACAGAAAAGGGGTTGCTGTCAGTCTTCCTAGACACCTGAGTTTCAGTGAGGAAAAGAAGATGAGGTTTAGGAGGAGGAGAGGTGGTGTTCAACAGATTGAAAATTTGAGAAAAATCCACGAATGTTGCAGAAGTTTAAGAAAAGTGAATCAGACAGAGGTCAAGAACACCTCGAATGGGCGGTAGCAGATCCAGCCCTGCTGCTCGGGTCTGCGTTCCCGGTATCGGGAGGAGGGGAGAGCTTGTTGGATGGTCGGTGAGTATGGAGACTCACTCCGGCGTCTCCGCTTAGTTGATTTACCCAAGGCGCTAGGTTTGGGTGTGTTCTCAGAGTGTGGTGAGAGCGGGGCTCTTGGGGGACGGGAATCGAGATTCCCGATTACAGAGTTCTGGGAAGTTTGTAGATGTATGGTGGGGAGGCATGGTAGGGGGACAGGGGGTTGCCGTGTCCGGCGTGGGGCCCGATCGGGAAGGAGAATTAGTAATCGAAGGGGGTTTGAATGGCGGATCTGGACGGCGCGCCGAGGGCAGCAGCATAAGAGACCCCCGGTTTCACCTCCCGACTCCGCACCCTGTCTCGCGCCTCTCGGAAGCTGATGAAGTCCGCCACCCGTAGGGCCCGGACCTCCTTATCAAACTTAAAAGATACATTCGCGAGACGAAGGATGTGCGCCTGCGCAGTTTGAGCATTTAGGCGAGTTGGGACATCGTTCTGGGTGGGCGATATCCCCGCAACGTACGCACAGTTGTGGCTGTCGGCACACCAAACTGACGTGCCTGAACTTATTGCATTTAAAGCAACGGGTCGCGTCTGGAATGTATGGGCGGACCGAGAACTCGCGTGACGCGCGGTCTCCCATGCCCCACACAATAGGGTGTGTCAATTTGGGAGGCGAAAATTAATTTTTGCCAATTCCTTCACTGAGGGATTTTAAAAATATGTTTTTGGATGTGAAGAATTCAAATCTGCTATTATTTTTGTGATTGCTCAACACTTAGCTTGGTAAATCTACGTTTGATTAAAAAGCACATAAATTGCTCTCGGAAAACAACATTTATTAATTTTAGCTTCTCAAAATGTCAGGTAATGCTATAAAAATTTTAGTTTCTCTGCATAAAACATATCCTAGTAATCATAAAACATATCCTTGTAATCATAAAACAACATTAGAAAGTAATGACATCAGTAAAAAAAATATTTAAACAACAAGTTTCATCAAGTCTTGCTTTGATTCGTTCTTGGACATCAGCCGCCGACTTGCTTCTTGGCCTCTGATATAGCCCTCACGTTTCTCATGTGCATACACCCTGCCTGCTGCCTCTGTGACTTGTTTCACACACCTCTCTATTGACTGAGCATGACAGGGCCACTGTGGAACTTGCATAGGCTTGTCAAAGAACTTCTTTACTTCCGCTGTAGTCAGTTTACATGTCAAAGGAGGTTCAAATACCCCGTCAGACCAGTCTGTCAGCTCCAACACGGAAGAAGCAAAGGGGTTGATGGAAGGTGTCTTCCTGGGACGTACAGAAAGATCTCCAAGTGTGCATCATCTCCACCCCTCATGTCAACAATCTTTTGGACACCAGCTCTCCTCTCCTCACTGTCATCTGAGCACAAGTGTGTCTGGATTATCATTTCGCTGAATGCATACCATGCTGAGCGCTTGATGGTTGGCAAAACAGCATCCACTACAGCCTTCTTTGCAGCCTAACTAGCCGCAGCTGAAACAAGATGTGGGCGTGGGCCTTCCACCCAAGAGTGTTTTACTTTGATGTTGAACCAACAGGGGTAGTACACACCAACAATGTATTCCACTATCAGTCTTAAGTTGTTGAGGGTTTTGCCTTTAAGGCCATGTTTTGAAACCCATATGCGACAAAGCCTGTTTGCTGTTGTCAACCACCTTGAATGGCTCACTGGGCCAATTTCAAGAAGAGCCAGATCTGTGGGAAGTTCTCCTGTCCTTATGGCCTGTGTGATCCTATACCCGTACGCTTGATCAGTAGAGAGATCCTTTACGACATTGTCACTCAGTGAAGTAAGAGGCTCCCCAATTGAGAGTTTGGTGAATGAAGGATCAATTTCAAGTTCGGTTGCAGTGTCTAGCATCTTGCCAATGTTACCTGTCCACTTGTTGTTAGACAAGGTCTTCCCATCCAGTGCTATGATCAAGTGTCGCGGGGTAACTCGTTAGTGTGGAGGGCACAAACCAACCAGATCAGCTTACGGCAAAGCTTGACCTCTACCCAATGCATGGAACCACCCTCCCAGCCAGTGTTAACATTTGTAGAATCACCTCCAATGGCCTGCAGGCTTTTATTAATGCCCTTCTTCTTCATGAAATCTACAAGATTATCAGCAATAACTTCAGCAGGTTTTTTTCTCGTTGAGCCTTTCTCAGGAGTGAAGTGGTAGAGATATCTTCCACCTGGCTCACTGCACACAGAATAATGCTCTTCTTTGATGATGCTGGGGAACTGACGATCTGAATTGTCTGCTTTCAGCATAACTTTAGTTGTATCTTGACGGCCGTCAAAGAAGATGCAGTCAATTTCACCCTTCTTACAAAGATCATCAAATTTGATCCAGGGATCTCATAACTTTTTCTTGGGCCCTCTTGACTTTATTGTGATCAACTACAAGTCTCTTGTCTTCTTCAGTGATCAAGCCAGCATCCATAAAGGCAGCAGAGGTGATGGCAGCTGTGGCACGCAGGCCAACACCATATCTGATGCCAGTGGCGGTCCTAGCTTACATGACGCCCTGGGCGAACCTCACCTTCACCCCCCCCCCTGTTCGCCAACACACACACATTCGAATCCCCCCAAAATAAAGGACAGACATAACTCTTTCACAAAATAACTTTTTATTGGACTAATTGTTGGAACTTCAGAACCAAAACAAAGACTCAAATTTCTGAATTTTACAAATCCTTCATCACGTAAATAGAATAACTCACTTAAGAGAATGTAATTATGATACTATGAACAGGAAAAATACAAATTAAATTGCACAACTGCCATAAATAAACTAGAGAATCAAATTTCTAAATTGTACAAATGCTCTATCACATAAATAGAATAAGACACTTAAGAGAGGGTAATTATTATGCTACACTTTAAACAAGAAACAAAATAAATTGCACCACAGCACAACTGCCATCTAAAGCCTGACTCTTCTTACCTTCCTTGATGCAAAGTCATGAATTAAATCATCATATGAAATCTGCTCAGCAATTGTATGATTTATACTGATGATGGCCAGACCGGTAAGGCGTTCCTGTGACATAGTTGACCTCAGGTAGGATTTGATGAGCTTCAGCTTTGAAAAGCTCCTCTCTGCTTCAGCAACAGTGACTGGAAGAGTAAGACCAATTCTGAGAGCAGTCCACAAATTTGGATATATTTCAGAGAGCTCCCTTTCATGGATAAATGTCAGCAGTTCAAGCAAGGATATGGTCTTTGATGGCAAGTCAGGCAAGTTCTTCAGCTCCTGTGCAAGCTCTCTGCCATCCAAGTCAGATTGTCCCTTAAAGTGTAGTGTAGTACTAAGGTTCACACATTGTTCTGTCAGCTCCTCAAATGTGAGATTTTGGAAATGTGTCAGCACTCCAAACTTCTCTCCCACAATTTCCAACGTGGAAAATCTTTCCTGAATGGCTGATGTTGCAGCATCAACCACTGCATTGAAAAATGTCACCTCCAGCTTCTTCAAAGCATCAATCAAGGGCTCATCAGATGCTTCATAGGAGAAGTGCCGCTTTGTGGACCTCAGCCGTTTTTGTTTTAACAAAGCCTCCACATTCATTTGTTCACAGATATCTGTGGCTGCCATTTGTGCAGCCACAAAACCTGTTGCCCTGTAATTGCGGAGACCTCTCTCTGTTTTTTTAGGAGATTTACTGCAACATCAACGTGCATGCTAGGAGACTGCATCTGCTTGCTCACATGCTGAATTTGGCACAACAGGTCATGCCACACCACTGAACAAATGGCGAAGCGGTATAACCCAACCTCCTCTGACAGAGATTGAGCCTCGACCTTTATTACAGAGTCTTTGGTGTGGTCCCTCACCTCGATCAGTGCATCTCTCACTGCAGCTGCCTGATATCTCAGGGGCTCCACACTCTTGATCTTGCTTTCCCACCTTGTATCAGACCACATCTTCAATGTGATGTTCACATGTTTTTTCAAAATGGCCCATCGTTGTGTGGAGGCTGAAAACAAGTTGTAAAGCTTCTGCAAGATGCCAAAGTAACTTGTGGCATCAATAGATCCCTTAGCAGCATCGGCCACAAGCAAATTCAGAGAATGAGCCCCACATGGAACAAACAGAGCTCTGGGATTAATTTCTAGGAGCCTGGATTGAACACCCTTGTTTTTTCCCCTCATGTTGGCCCCGTTGTCGTATGATTGTCCTCTACAGTCCATGAAAGGAACTTTTAGCTCGTCCAGTCTCTTCAGAATCAGAGATGCCAAATGTTGACCAGTGGACTCCTCTGCCTCCAAAAACCCCATGAAATGTTCCTTTATATGGGGCTTCCCCTCCAGTGACACAACCCGAATCACAACTGACAACTGTTCAGTGTGGCTGATATCTGGAGTGCAATCTAGAATTATTGAAAAAAACTTTGATTGTTTGATGTCGCTCACCATTGCTGAAATGGTCTTGCTGCTCGACAAATCAATGAGTTCGTTTTGTATGTGGTGGCCGAGGTAGCTGGTGTGACTGGAGGTCCCTTTTTGGACACGGTTAATGTGCTCTTGCATTATAGGATCAAATTGTGCCATCAGTTCAACTTCTTTCAGAAAATTGCCATTTGATGGTGAGAACAATTTTTCTGTATGTCCCCTTAGTGCCAAATTCCTAACTGCCAGAGAATGCACAATAGCAGTGAGACGTGTCAGCACCGCTCTCCATCTCAACTTCTCAGCCTCCAGAAGTGCCATCTCCTGCTTGTCAATGGTCTCCCCTTTCTCATCCTCACTGCCAGTTCTTTCCAGATTTTCATAGAATTTAGGTGTTCTGAACTGTTGTCATGTGATGTGAGCAATGAGCTTGCATGCTTCCAGTCCGAGAGTCCCAAACTTGTTAAATTTATTTTCCTCTTGGAAAATAATGTACAACAGAAACAGAAAAGGCTGTTGTTTTTTAAGGAATAGACCAACCAACTTCTGGTTATATTTTCCCCACTAACCAATGACTTCCTGAAGTATTGATGGTGGAAACTTCTTCCGTCACTGTCGTTTCTAGGGAATACAAAGTCAGATGGTACTTGACTTGGTCCCCTGGAAACCAGTTGTGTCCGAATTCTCTCAGTCAGAACTGAAGGCCAGTTAGCAGGGTCGGTGGACAGAGACTCATCCTCAGGAGGCGATTCTGCTCCAGGCATTTCTAATAGAAAGAACAAGAGCATTACTCATTAGTATACACACCTAAGTTAGATAACACATTATTCACAGCACTTTGTTATGGTGGTGGTGTTATGGAATTATGGTGGTGAAACACCACACATACCCAGTAACCCAGACCCAGTGATAATAACATTATAATTTATAACTGTTTGCAAAACGCTTTGCAGGGATGCACACACATACACATACACACACACGCACACACACTCACAGACATATGTGCACACAAACTCACCCGAAGAGTCCTGCCGGGGAGAAGTAGAAGCAAATGGGTCTTCATCCTCAGGATCAGACTGCATTTGTGGAGACATATGTGAGGCTGAGGAGGTAGATGGCTCCTCAGCCTCAATAATGGCAGAAGTAGACGGCTTCTCATCCTGGCTAGTGGCAGAGGGTGTTCCAAAATATTTCAAAAGTGCCCCTGCAAATAGTAAAATAGAACATAACAGACCAATGCATGAATAGGCTAGTACAATTAATTTAACATGTTATTAAGCACAATTTATTAAACTTTTAGAATAGGAAACAAATGAATAATACAACCTCCTTGGTTAATGGCTAATTATATACATAATAGTACACTTCAAATGACTCAGAAAGCTATATCACAAAATAGCAGTGCAATATAGCAGTAAAGAGTAGATGACATAGCTCTATACCTTTATCTTTTGCTCGTTTCTCCTCTTCTTCTTTCCTCTTTTTTCTAAACTGAGCACCTGATAGCTTTGACCTCTTCTTATCCATTTGCGGTTATTTGACAGACCTTAGTGGCTTAGTGTGAAGATTCGTTCTGTAATAAATAATATACATTTCACTATTTAACCAAACCCAGAAAAATAACATTACATATGTTAAAGTATGGGCCTTTATGCCCAATAATATTAATCTGGAAGCATTTTGCATTGTTTAGGTCTTTTATGGGAAGGTTTATGGAAAATGCAATAGATGGTTTTTTATTAATAAAAAAATATTTATTGATCTTTTATTATTTATTTATTTTATTTTTTAATTTTTATTTATTTCTTTATTTATTTATTCTTATTTTTATTTTTTTTGCAGGCGCTCATGCCGCCCCTCCACAAATGCCGCCCTGTGCGGCTGCCCATATTGCCCATATGAGGAACCGCCACTGTCTGATGCTATGCATAGCAACATTAGGTATTTCTAATGTGTTGTACTCTGGCTTTTTATTGGAAGTTGAAGACGTGCTTGGTATTTCTAATGTCACTTCATAACTTCCATCCTTTCCATCTTGAGCATCAGCTATTTGTTCTTCATTTTCATCATCAGAGAAAATTATTTCATTTGATGGCATTGAAACATCCTGCTTACTTGTCTGCTTATATTCAGCAAGCCTTCTTCTTTCGTCTTCTTGCCGCTTCTGCTTTTTGACTTGTCTGTTTGTGCTCAGGTTGATCTGGCAAGCCAATCTGATGTGGTCCAATAGAACCAGACTTGTCTCTCTGACCTTTAATGAAAGCAAGTTCTTCACAGGGATCTTCATCTCCCTAGGGCATGTACAATTAATGTGAGTTTCGTTTTTGCAACCAGCATCTGCAAGGCAGCCAAATTCAGAGCAGAGAACAATTTTACACTTGCAACTGAGGATGTCAAAAAGCTTGTCAAGTTTTGCAATGAAAGCCT
Organism: Bathynomus jamesi; assembly: GCA_023014485.1. Lineage (NCBI taxonomy): Eukaryota > Metazoa > Arthropoda > Malacostraca > Isopoda > Cirolanidae > Bathynomus > Bathynomus jamesi. Next base: position 41,591 of record JAJOZX010010076.1, read on the forward strand.
CTTTGACATGTAGCTTTCCTCTCCCAAGAGATGTTTTTGGCCTGCTCCCAGCTCTCTTGGATCTTGTTTAAGATTGTGGCTCGTGAATTTACAACGGGGGCTACAAAAGAACTGTTTGCTCGTTCCCACTTTTCAAGCACTTTAGGGTAAATGTCCTTTGCAAGACTGGCTGCTGGGTAGTTTCTCACATCCTCACCACTTTGTTCTCTTAGCAGTAGCCCATATTTCAGAACGTCTCGCAGAGTTGGGAGTTCAGAGGGCAACAACTCTCTACCAGTTCCAATTAGGTTGCTCATATGTGTGAATGTCCCCAGTCTTGTCCTCCTTTTAGAAGCCATTGTAGGTCAATTCCCACTGGTTAGGATGGTAGCACTGACGGACAAGTAATCTTCAGCACACTGATGAATATGTTTCAACATGTGAAATAAGCAAAAACAGCAGTGCATTATATATACAGCATATATAATTATTAATATAATAATTATTATATAATTCCACAAAAAAGTCAAAAAAGTCACTATTTTTGTAGCTTCTTACCAAGCAAAACTAAATTATATTAAATTAACAAAAATATCTTTAGAATTCCTAAGTCATGCTGCAACTTTTTAGCACCCCTCATATTTGGAATTTGAAAGTTGAAAAATTCGACACACCCTACCCACACAATACGACCGGGAGAGACTAGGGTGTTGAAAGTGAGGAGGCGGGGGGGGGGGGGGGGGGAGAAGGTACCTCCTTGACGAGACGCGAGTCGATGAACCTTAATGATACCCTGGGTGTGAGGTCTTCTAGTAACTCATTCTCTGGTATCAACAATAAACGGGTAGCGAAGATAGTGTCCTGACTCTGATTCAGGCGAGGGTGCGAGGAAACGGTCACCGAGCATCCAAGGACTTCTGTGAGGGAGAGTAGGGCATTCGTTCCTGCAGCTGATCGCGATTTTATAAGGAGGGAACCATCCTTCTGTGGTCGGACGTCGTAACGGGTAGAGTTGCTGCACGTGCGGATCGCCTGAAATGTTCTTTCAGAATTGGACGGTAGTGACCCAGAAGTAGGGCGAATAACAAAATTTGTGGATACTGGGTAGGGATTGGGAAGCTGTTGATTCGAGGTGGACTAAGACATCTAGTGGTCGATAGGACGGACGTGAGCGCCGACTTCCCGGTCTGTCGCGGGGCTCTCTTCGTGGAGAGGCGGGTCGATGGCGGGTGAGAAGGGCATAAGGAGAGAGCGAGAGGCATGGTTTTGGGGGCGGGTCTTTCGTAGAACCTGTTGGCTTGGCCGTAGCAGGCTGAGGGAGGCTGAGGGGAGCTGGGGTGGGACCCCTGCTCCAGAGGTGGTGTCCAAAGGCATGTTCGAGATACAGATTGCGGTCGGTAACGAGGGAGGAGAATGCGAGTGTTCCGCAGCCAGAGGAGGGGCGACCCCATCAAGACGTGGTCTTCCAATGGTAGAGAACTCGGGGGCCTGGTCTCCCGCTACCCGAGTTCTAGGACAAGAAGTAGAAGTATCCATGCGTTAATAGTTATAGAAAAAGGACCCAGGGGACGCGAGAAACTGCCTACTGGTGAGAAAGGGAGGCCGAGCGCAAGAGCGCAAACCGCAGGGAACACGCCGTCGGTTTAAAAACGGGGCCCCGTGATGCGAAAGTTTGCCACTAAACGGCGCAAAGCCCCAAGCCCCAGCCCCCCAACCAGCTAACACAGTGACGCCCTAAGGGCGTCACCTCCGGAGGACAGCTCTGGAGACCCGTATTGGGAGCCAAGGACTTTAGTGGCTCTTAGCCTGGTTTCCCCAGTAGCCTGTCCGGCATGGGTGACCCTCCCGGGGGCTAAGCCCCCGCCGTAGCCCACCCACCACGACAAGGTGGCCACCGGCGGGGATATATATATATATATATATATATATATATATATATACATACACACTTTAGGCGAGTTCCAACGACGGTTCTGAAGCAAACAAATAATGTCGACCTCAACGACCTCTTGAAGTGCGATAAAATTTAATTCATTGTACAAACACGGTTTAGTGCGTTTGTTAATCCCAAAATACTTCACAGTGAAGCCTTTACTGAAAATAAGCGAAATCTGGCATTAAGTTTAATGCCTAGCAATACGCTGAAAGCTAAGATTGCCTATAATCGTAAGTATAATGCCTATTTATATATCTAAATAATAATAATAAGTATAACCTAACAACATAACCTGAACAGTGAAAGTGACCACTGTAACTAATACTACATGCATTCTTAGCTTTCAACTTATTACCTAGGCATTATCTTAATGTCTGATTTCGCTAATTGCCGCTAACAAAGGAACTTTGAACAAAATTCTTCCGAGTGTTCATTTGAATGTCATGAAATATTTTTAACATTTTATAGTGCTATTGTTGTAATTTTATCAGTTAATATAAAATATTATACTATAAATGCTATAATTATTTTACTATAATTACGAATGTATGTCAAATTGAATAAGTTATGGATTACCGTTTCCTCTGTTGTCAAGAGATATTGCCACAATGGGTATGAATGAAATTCGATTCTCAACTAGCTTCATCACACTGCAGTGGAAGTGGGAAGTGCAATAAGACACTTTATCTCAAGATGCAAACTCGGTTGATACGCGTTATCGTTACAAAAGACGCCGATTTCTTATCCCAAAGATTAATTTTAAGAGCTTCTTGACACGCAGTAATTAATAAATATAAGAAGGGTTATATGTTGTTCTCGAAGGTTTTTATGAAAAATATTAAAAATTAAAGTTTCATATTAATTTTAATTTACTCAGAATTAAAACCATATTACGTAGAATCTATAACGACTGTAAACAGAAAGAACAAAAATATATTTTTAACTATTTTAGTGGCAAATAATACAAGTTTGCAATATCATCAGAATACAATTGGTGGCAGCCTCGTAGGACCTTCATACTCAATACTACATTTTTAAAGCTAGTTTTAAGTAAAAGTAAAAATTAATCGCTTTCCATTTTATGAAGCCATTCAGTGGCGGTCATATAAGGCGTGTGGTGCACGCGCTGCACGAGGTCCCACCAAACCTTCGTTATAAAAAACAATATACTATACAGGGTGTTCGAAAAGTCCCGTCACCCCCTACAAAATGTACATATTGCAATACCAATTTTTTTTGTGTGATTAATTGAATTCATGCGCGATTCATTGGCATTTCTTTTGCTTTTCCAGGAAGGGCGTACAGTTGCATGACTCCAGATTTGAAAAAATTTACTGGAGCACAGCTCTGAATTTACTTTTTTTTCCCTTACACCACTAGATAGGTTAATGATAGTAAACTCTTGAATTGACGACATACCAATTACAAATTGTTTTAGCTAAACATAATAATACAATAATGTACAGTTTATAACTCACCTTAAGTTTATTTATTCATTGCAGCAGCAACAGTGAACGATGTTAGACCTTGCATGTAGGCATTTGTTGTGAATTTACCGCCATGTATGCTTGGCCACTGATCAATGGCTTTCTGTGTGATCATTACAGCAGATCTAGTGCCTGGAGCTGGACCCTCCTTCACAATTCTGCACAGCTTAGTTAAATAAGATGGCTTAATGGATCCTTTGTGTTCAACAATGTAACCAAGAATGGAGAATGTCCCTTCAGCTGGTGCTTCACTCCAGGCAGTTGATCCATCTTTATCAAAATGCTTTAATCTCTGTGATTCCTTTCCAAAGCTGTTCTATATATTCTGTCAGCCAATTTATCACTGAGTCTTTTGTAAAACTACTTTCAGATCTGGTTCTGGATGGTCTAGCAACTTCAGCAACCTGGTAGTAATCAGAACGTTTCTTGATGTATTTGTAAACTTCATTTAGGATGTAATCCTCAGCTGTTAGTTCCTTTTGCTGCCCTGTGGTATCGTGCTTAAATTCAGAAACTACATCATTTGCATTTCCTCCATTAGCTAATTTGGAAATTGTTTCCATCACTCTTAACATAACAGTTTTCCCTCCTTCTTTATAAAATATATTTTCTACAAATTCTGCACTAACTGTGGTTTTTTGAGCTACTTGCAACATAATCTTTGTTACATAGGAAATCAATACATAGAACTTGGCACTAATTTCTTTCTCTTGTGGATGATCAAAAAAAACAATTTTCCACAAATCTGTCAAATTGATCAAATTCATAATTAACCATGCGAGTATCAGATTTGAGTTTTGGTCTCTTAAAACCAATGATATTGTCAAGGCCTGATCTCAGATTTGAAGAGTGATTCTGAATAAAGTCTAAAAGCTCACTTAGTTTACAAATTTTCTTCAATGCATCAACGTGGGATCTGTTCACAAGATGCATTAAGTCCCATCGAAATTTGAAATTTTCTCCAAACAACTTTTTCATTTCGTTTTTAAATGGCTCGTTGTCCTTACAAAAAGTCCCATCTCAAACCATTCCAGATACCTTGGATTTAATTGCTTCTTCAGATAGTTTCAAGTGATTAGGAGACTTCAACACATCAAAAATTTCATTGGCCAAATAAACTCCTGATTTGCTGCGTACTAAATTTATCCCAGCAAGTTTTACAGTCTTATCTCTTCACTCATAACTAATACAACTAGCATGCTTAATCCCAAAATTGTTCCAATGTCAGCTGTTATTGTTACTGAAGTTTGTTCTAAGAACCACTTTACAGTTTGTTCTTTAGTTGATTATCTAATAGCTCACAAATTGTCTCGCACGCATGTGCGCTATGATTCAAATTTCCAACCTCACAACCTGACCTATGTAATACAGCTAGAAGTACTGGATATAGAGCCCATGCAGTGTTTGTTTTTTATGTAGTATAAGATGTTGCCACATAAGTCTTCTATCGTTTAGTAGTGTTCCGAGAAGATGTTTTCATCACTTCATAAACAGCAGCTCTTTGATGATGCTGAAGTTTAATTAAATGTCTCTTCAGGTGGGTTTTCAGATTTCTAAACCATCTCTCTTGATTTTCTCCTTGTTTGCATACATAGGTTAAATCTTTAACATTGCAGTAACCTTTTATGTTAGAATGTTTGTCTGAAGCACATGCTTTGGGGTCTGTGCAAGCTATGCAATATAATGTAAACATTTTATCATCAGAAGCATCATCAATATCTTCTTGATTATCATCATCTTCATCCTCAACAGCTATATCTACATCAGGCATATTAGTGTCACTATTTGCAATGTTTTCCATTATATCACTTGGTACTGAAAATGAATCATCAGCATGCCCTAGATCCTTCTTTTCCACCAATTTGAATGTAGATTTGATCAAATCATTGTTCAGGATTTCTTGTATTGATTTACACTTGCTTAAATGGGCTATGGAAATGTCAAATTTGTTGCTTTTTGCTTTATTAGATTTGGATGCAACACTTGAACTTGAAGGCATATTTTGACTCTTCTCTTTATTAACCACAACAGCTTGGTGAGTTTCTTTTGTTAGGCGCAAAATTGCATTCAATGTCTTCTGGATTTGGGAATTTTCAAATTCCTCTAAAGCAGTTTGTTAGTCTGATGCGCAGATTCCTCACTTACCTTTTGTTTCTTAGGTGGAGGAGAAGCACTTTCTTCAGTCTGTGAAACATCTAGTGAAAAAGTTTCATTTTCTAGATTAGCAGTTGATGAAGTTGGTTCATTTTTCTGAGGTCTAGCACTAGCACATTTTGTGAACAAACTAAATGACTGCTTTGCCGTATCTCTTTGCTGCACTTCATCCTGGTATTTCTTTACTGCAATATCTAAGCTGTGGGCCCAAACTCTGGGACCTCTTGTATTGTAACAAATATTTTTTTTGGAATTAAAATCTTCCTCCCAGTTTTGCTTCTTTGAATATTGTTCTTGCATTGACCACAAAAGTAACCCCTTTTAACACCCTCACTTTTCTCTCCAACTTCATCAATATTAGGATCCATTATTGATTATTGACTACCTGAAAAAATACAAAATAAGTAAAAGTTAGTAAATATAATAGTATGGTAAAAGTGAGTAAAAGTAAGTAAATATAGTACAATGAAAGTAAGTAAAAGTAAGTGCTTTAAACTTAGTAAAAGTAAGGAAGAGTAAGTAAAAGTAGGTAAGTTAAAGTAAGTAAAAGTAAGTTTAAACTTAACTAAAATTTTCAATTCTACTGTAGAGTCATGGTGGATTACTTAAAACCGCACAAGTAATTATCTGGCCAATTTATCAAACCTGGCCGAGATCAATGGAACATAGTCCAATCCTGATAATTTTATATTAAAAAAATATACGTTTTAATAAAATTTTAATTATCAAAACATTGAAGCTTAACAAAAAATAAAAATAATTGTTAAATATGGAATTACCAACTAAACTTAAAATAACTAAATTTGTAATTTAAAAAAATTGGTTTGTACAAGAACGTCTAGCATAACGTCTAGCGGATGAACAAAACCCAAACCCAAATTTACTTTTTCTCATGGTCAAATTTACTGGAGCAATGCTCCCAAGATCCCAGGAATCTGGAGTCATGTACAGTTGACCTAACCGGGCATTCAATAATTTTCCCGTAGGTTTCGATTAATTTTAAGCAACTTTTACCTAATAATTATGTCCTGTTATATGCGCTATAGCATGTAACATTGCTATAGCATATAACATGCTATAGCAAATTTGGTGGGGAAATAACAGGGTAGGGATCACCTGAAGATCAGGGCCCCATGTATTCTTGTTTTTTGCCTTTCAGTACCAAATATAATAATAAATTAAATTGAATGCCCGGTTAGGTCAACTGTACGCCCTTGACGATTGGTTAGGTTAAGTCGTGATATTTTTGTTAGTTTTAACGAAGATATCATTTGGTAATTGAGGCTAGGGGCCCTGATCTTCATTCAGGTGATCCCAGGGTAGTACCAAATAAACTATACTGGAAAAAAAAAAAATTATTTGCGCATGTCATTAGTTCAAAAGCTTTATTTCAATGTAGTTAAGATTCTCACTTTCACCTAGTTTGGAGAAGTTTTTAACTTTCACATAAAAAGGGCGTATTATTTATTAATTGATGTTGTAAGCTTGTATTGCAAACCTGTCATGGAAGCTAAGATTATCTATGATGATGTATTTAAATTTTAAATGCATTTTCAAATAATGTATTTATAATTTAATTACACTCTTTTTAGATGTAATTTTGTATTTTGAATTTAATTACAAATTAGGAAGAGATGCATTTAGGGTTTATATACATTTGAAAGTATTTACTCCCATCTCAGTGTTTTCTATTTTGATGAGTGTTCACTTAATAAATGCTGTTACGTGCCTTCATTATCTATAGACCTCGGTCTGAATCAATTTTTAACCCAGGTCAGTAGGTATATAATCAAACCAGTACCGGTATATAATCAAACTAAATTGCTGGAGCTGCTTAAAACTTTCAACTCCCGCCAAATCCGTATATCTGTTCCCAATTTCGTTTCACGATTTCAGCAGATATGGATTTGTTTAAATGCGTTTCTCTTTTAATACTTAACTATGGACTTCATTTAGTGAAGATGCACCGAAGTTTTCTGAACTTCTTGTGTCAAGAAATCTGCGAGACTGGATTCCAAAAGAGAAGATTTCCCAAACTCAGATACAGCCAGGGCTGCCGAGAGGACGGGGAAGCCGGGTTAAATCCCCGGGACCCGGACCTCTAGGGGGCCCGGAAAGAGGAGGAGATAAAATCTAAAAATATTAATAAAGCGATTGATTAAATAAGAGAGGAAATATAATTAATGAACATACATTTTATAGAGATTATCATACTGTATGTTTTGAATAGTGACTTGGACATATTCATATAATCAGTTTGCTTGTTATCTACACAAAAAACATTCATAATAAAATACTGAGTAAACAGGAGGGCCCATATACCAATCCTTCCCCGGGGCCCGGGGCAGCTCTCGCCGGCCCTGGATACAGCAATTGATGCATCAGTTTGCGTCAACATACATTTCAAATTAACAGACGTCATTCGCTGATTCGCTGTCAATGAGTCATTGACGCAGACACAGCTACTTTGATGTGCTAGAAATGAAAAAAAGGAGGAGATATGATCTAAGGTTCTGTGTTTTCTTTCGGATCGGAATCTCAATTTTTTCTTTGAATCTGATCTGGGACAGTGTCAGGATCTTAATGTTGAATCGGATCCGGATGTGAAGTTCCGTTCCATTCCTACTACGTATACTGCAGAGAAATACATCACGATTCATTAGACAATTTGACAACGAATTCCGGAAGAGATGAAAAACAGCATTTAACTATATACTTTTCAAATGTTCCGTAGGATGATTCCTCATTTCACGAAGGTCAAGCTTGTCGCCCTTCCTCTCGAGTTGGTCTGATGAAGTAGCGAGTTGGTTTCTTGTCCTCTCCACTTCACATAGCTAGGTACGCCCGGCTCATCTGGGATTGTTCTGAGCGAGGCGTCTAATCTGTTTTTGAAGATGTCTACCACAACACCACTCGTGCTCTTTAGTTCCTTGGACAGCTGACTAAATAGCCTTGGTCCTCTCAAAACAGCTATTTTCCTTCACGGTTGAGGATGTTCCCTGTCTAGCCTTTAATTTGGGAACACGACACAGTCTTCCCAAATTAAAGGATATATACTGTATGTGCATATACATGGTGTTTCAAACATGTGGGACGCATTTTCAGGATGGATTCAGGACCTAAAACAATGAAAAAGTTTATATAAACATATGCCCGAAATCGCTTTGTTTCCGAGTTACAGCCGTTTTGTGTTCCAGCAATTTTTCCGCAAAATGTTTAAACACTGCTTGCCGACAATGTTTGTGTGTGTACGAGACTTATTTCATGTATGGCTTGCCGATTGTAACGTTTCGTACACTCTATGACATTCAATATCGTTAAGTGTAAAGCCATCAGTCAGTCAGGTGTATCGCGGTGTTTCACTGTCCGTATTCGTAACTTCTTACCGTGAATAAGTGCAGTCAGTGAAAAAAAATTTAAAAGCTTTTGTGCTATTCAGTGAAGTATGCATTTGAAGTGAGAATGGAGGCTTATTCAAACAGAGAAATGGCAGACATGCATCTCATGTATGGACTTGCCGAGTGTAATGCAGCCGCAGCAAGACGTCTGTATGCGGAAAGGTTTCCGAATCGCCGTCTGCCAGATAAGAAGACCTTTCGGAGAATAGACGAGCATCTTGAGATAGGATCATTCAACAAGCGAGTTTCAATGGTGGTAGACCAATCAGCGCCAGAACTGTTGAGTTGGAGGAGCGGGTCCTGAATCGCGTGGAGGAACATCCTGGTGTCAGCACCCGAAGGATAGCAGCAGAGAGGGTGTAAGATATACAACTGTGTGGAGAGTTTTACAGGAACAGCAGCTTTACCCATAACACACTCAGAGAGTACAAGGCCTTACTGAAGCTGATTTCCCACCACGAGGCTTTTTGTACTTAGTGCCTTCAACAGTGTGCTCGCGATCCTCTTTTTCTATCTCTGTGTTGTTTTCTGATGAGGCTGCCTTCACAAGAAATGGCGTGATCAATTTTCACAACACTCATCAGTGGGCCGAAGAGAAGCCGCATGCCATCATCCAGTCAAGGCACCAACAACAATTTAGTATAACTGTATGGCAGGACTTATTGCCGACAACTTAATCGGTCCTTTTGTTTTGCCTACAAGATCAACAGGAGAATCCTATCCCAATATTTTAAGCAATGATTTAAGCGATTTACTAGATGATGTTCCTCTTGGTCCGACGTCGTATGTGGTTTATGCATGATGGCGCTCGCCTCATTTTAGTCGAGTAGCCAGAGACTATTTGGATGACCGTTTCCCTGATAAATGGATAGACGTGGAGGACCCATTGCATAGCCTGCTCGCTCCCGGACCTGAATCCACTCAATTTTTACCTGTGGGGTCATCTGAAATCCATCGTTTACGTGACACCCATTAACAACGTTGAAATGCTTCGTCAACGTGTAGAACAAGGATGCCAGAAAATCCGAGCAATACCTGGAATGTTTGAACGCGTCAGACAGTCTATGACGAGGCATGTTCAGGCATGTATTCAAGCGCAAGGCGGTCATTTTGAGCACTTCTTTTAAAGGTAAGGCGGATACTTGCTGGAACACACAACGGGCTGTAACTCGGAAACAAAGCGATTTCGGGCATATGCATATATGATATACACTTTTTTCATTGTTTTCAGGTCCTGAATCCATCCTAAAAGTGCGTCCCACATGTTATGAAACACCCTGTATGTATACGTCTTTCTGCCCGGTGACGGTTGCACGCGTTTCTTTTGAAGTCCGAATAAAAGTGGTATTACAACAAAAATCCTGCAGTTAATCAGTTTTAAGTAGTGCCAATATCTGAGTGAATATATACTGCACACAACTGTATTTCTCTAAGTAGTAAAATCGCGGTGTATGTCAAAATAAAGTAAACAAAACCAAATCACTTAAACCTATACAGCGTTTTTCTGAGTGTTTTCGTTTCGAAAGGAAATTAGTTGCCCATCGAAATGCAATATCCTTCAATTAACCTCCGCGGCCACAACCAAATACCTCTTAATTACCCTTTTGAGTTAATTTTCGGGCACATCTTTTACCTACTATTAGTAGCATGGCAACGGCAAATAAATTCCCACAACTCTGTGGGTAAAAAAGTAACAGATGAAGCAAATGCAATTAGGTGTGACCTCTGCCTACTTCTATTCAATTTCAGATACTTGGAATGGCAAGATCAAGAAATTCTTTTATAAGAGGCGCAAAACAATTGAATGGGATAAAGTTTTTCTTCAAAAACTGCGTGATCGAAATAAACTCTTTTACGGTCTTTAAAGCAGAAAAAGACTGAGGAGAAAGAAAAAGAGGAAATTATGAATAGCGAACAGAGAAAAATAGAAAAAACGAGGAAACTGTGAAAAATGAACAGAGAAAAACAGAGGAAATAAGGAAGAGGGAAGGAGAAACAAAGAAAGTACCAACACACAAGGAGGGCGAGAATATGAATGAGAATATAAATACAACAGAGTAAAAATGAAACACAGGCACAAAACCTAATCCAAAAAGTTCAAACAAGAGACATTAGCACCAACAGGAGAAAACAAGTAGAAAATCAACAAAGTTGACTGGAACCGTCAAAAACAAAGGCCCCCCCGAGTAAAAATGGGAAAGAAATTGCTGTATATGCAAATATTATGTGAAAGGAAATTGTAGATATAAGGGAGGACAATGTGTATATATGAACACCCTCCTTTGTGCAATTACAATAAGGGTCACTGTAAATTCGGTGACAACTGCAGATTCTACCATCCAGAAATTTGAAAGACTTACGCGACATATGGAACCTGCCAACACGGAAAAAACTGCTACCACCATCATCTTGCAGCAAATTCAAGGACAAAGGACAAGGGTCAAAGGACAACAGGAAAAATGTAAAGAAAAATATGAACACCAATAGTGAACAAAATTTTTTAAACATCGCAGAAACAATACGGCTGCTAAATCTCATACAGCGCATGCAGTTAACACATGTGGGAACCCCCGAGCGAATCGCTTCTTGGCAAGAAGCTACCAGAACAGGTAGGCGGAAACGGATCTCTCTCGGAGGACCACAGGGTTGCTCAACACGCGATACCGAAAGAAAACGAATTGGAAATGGACAAGGGGCAACGCAAAACAAACACAAATACTGTCCTGGTGAATATTCAAAGAATAAAACCAAACAACTCACTAAAAGTTTCGTACCTGAAAGGATTTATGGACGAAACAAAGGCGAACATCGCATGTCTCACAGAAACGCATCTTAAAGATTGCCAAGGAAACTGCGAAAACTGCAAATACTGTATTGAAAAGAAAGAGTTGCATATTGATGATTTCAACCTACTAAGAGCGGATAGAACAGCGAGACGTAAAGGTAGCTGTGCTATGTACACGAGAGTCGTGTGACAGACGGTAATAAGTAAATCAAACAATTTCGTGGAACTCCTAGCAGTGAAAATAGAGAAACTAAACGTGGTACTGATAATCATATATAGACCTCCAAACACTCCAACTGAAAAAATCTCGGATGCCATTGAGGATATCAGAAACCTAATAAAGTCTGTAAATTCCCCATCCCCCGATATAATACTCAGCGGAGATTTTAATTTTCCATTTATAAAATACAAAAAGTTGGGTAGAAATATACATATATCATATATACACACCAGGACAAGGGGGGCATAAGAGAAGACCAGGAATAAGCAAGAATGTTGATGGCTCTAATAAACGAGTTTATGCTGATACAAGAGATAACAGAAGCCCACAACATAATCGAGATATCAACAAATATGGCAAAAACATTAAAAGATAATACCCATACTGAAGAAAGAAGCAATTTTGGGACTTTTAACTTAAATTCTAAGACTATAAATTGGGAAGCAATCAGATCACACATGGCTCAAATAGAGTAGAAAACAATTTTCGAGAATAAAACAAAGAAATGCTAACAGTCTTAGAAGACTGGAAATTTTAGAAAATATGCTCCGAAAGCACAGCAGAAGGAAAGAGGAACTGGTTCGCGAAGGTGCCAGGTCTGGACTGTAGGCTGGATGGTCGAGAACTTCAAATTTAAGTTCTTGAAGGCATTTTCTAATCTGTGCAGCGGTATGAGGGCGCGCATTGTCGTGTAACAGAATAGCACCTTCCGACAATCTCCCTCTCCGTTTTGTGCGAATTGCTTGCTTTAACTCATTTCGAAGCATGTCAGAATACGATGTACTTGTTACTGTAGTTCCACGCTCTCTCTAAATAAGGTTGAAGGATAGGGCCTCGTGTATCGTAAAACAGTGTTAGCATAACTTTACCTGCTGACGGCTGCGCTTTGAACTTCCTTGCAACGGGAGATGTTGGATGCTTCCATTGCATGCTCTTTTGTTTGCTTTCTGGTTCATAGTGATGGAGCCAGGTTTTATCTCGTGATAATGCGCTCCAAAAAGTTTTCACCTTCATTATGATACCGCGCCAAAAGACGAGAGCAGACATCCATACCTGGATCCATCACTATGAACCAGAAAGCAAACGACAGAGCATGCAATGGAAGCATCCAACAATTCCAACATCTCCCGTTGCAAGGAAGTTCAAAGCGCAGCCATCAGCAGGTAAGTTATGCTAACACTGTTCTGGGATACACGAGGCCCTATCCTTGAACATCATCTAGAGCGTGGAACTACAGTAACAAGTGCATCGTATTCTGACATGATTCGGAATGAGTGAAAGCAAGCAATTCGCACAAAACGGAGAGGAAGATTGTCGGATGGTTATTCTGTTACACGACAATGCGCGCCCTCATACCGTTGCACAGACTAGAAAATGCCTTCAAGAACTTAAATTTGAAGTTCTCTATCATCCAGCCCACAGTCCAGACCTGGCAACTTCGGATTTTTACCTGTTTGGACCACTAAAAGACGCTTTGAGAGGTCAGCGATTCCAAGGCGATGATAACCTGAAGGAAGCGGTGCATGACTGGCTACGCGCACAGTCAAAAACATTCTTTTGTGATGGCATTAGGAAGCTTGTAGATCGCTGGACTAAGTGTATTGAGAAACAGGGAGACTAATGTTGAGAAGTGATGTGTTTATAATCTATCAGATGTGGAAATAAAATTGTGAAAATAAAAAGTGCTGATACGCAGTGGCGGCTCTGGTCTAGAGGCTGTAAGGCTGCAGACCCCCCAACTAAAATGACGAATAATGCGTCTCTACGGTCTCTATTTTATTTAAAGTGTTGTATTAAACAAAAAATGAGATTCTAAACTAAACTGATTTTTATATATTAATAATGTGACGAAATAAAGATAACTTTCAGCAAACAATGATGAATAAAAGGTTACTTAAAATGTAATATAAATATAGGGCCTACCGCGCTAAGATGTAAATTTTAAGGCTGCAATCGTGCAGTCTATACACAGTATACAGGGTATGAGATTTAGTGAGGACTGTGAGGTGAGTGCGGTCACTGCACTGCTGCCAGGTGCACGATGTCCCTAATGATTAATTTCACGTTTAATTCGCTATATTTGATGAAAGTTGATCTATTTAAATTATACTTCCGTCACCGTGTGTTAATATCAAACTATTAAAAACTGAATTTTCAAATACATTATTGGTAAAGTAGAAGATAATATATGATATGATATGCAGCAAAATTTGGATCTTTTAAGTCTGCAGCAGATGCAGCCTGCTAGCGTACAGTTGCAGACGGCACGTGACGGCTCACGGCAGCAGTGTTGCCAGATGGAATTTTTAAAAATCTGATAAATCTGATTAAAAAATCTGTAGATTTATAATATTTATCTAAATAATAATTTTGACATATTTTTATTTAATTTACTGTCTTAAGGTATTATCAATGATAAAATCTTGTATAATATTTTCTTTATTTTTATAAACTTATATAAATATGGCACTTTAACATAAAAAAAGTAAAGTAAATGAAAGTAAACAAATTGAATTCCGTTACTTTGTGACAAAGGAAATACCTTTTGGTTATTGCTGTAATAACTATAAGAACACCGGAATACTTCTTTAATTCATACACATAAATGAAACCAAAAAAATCCTTTTTAGATTTAAACAGATAAATATTTTTTTCAACAAAACAAAAACATTCCATGCTACCATGACGTAGAGGGAATATCAACCAATCAGCGCCGATTAAATGATTTAATCGGCATGTATATCGTAGTCAGAAGCGAGTCGACTCGACTTCTGAAACTGAATACCGAGAACATTTGTGTCCTATTGATTGAGACTGTAGGCCTAATATTTCCTTGTTGTAAATTTTGGAAGTAAATAATAATGATTGCTTGCTGGATTAAAAATCTGTAGATTATGCATAAATTATTGAAAAAATCTGAAAATCTGAATTGCTTCATAAAATCTGTAGATCTACAGATATATCTGTAGATCTGGCAACACTGCACGGCAGTGTTCGGACGCTGATTATCAAGTGTGGTCAGTCATTGTTTCCTGTGCTAGGCTGATCGTGCTTCTTTTTCAATTAAATTTATTATTGTGAACCAGATTTCTACTTGGTTATTTTGATTCAATTAGCTTATCTAAAACTTTTATTTCTCCCTTACATACAAGCCATGGAAAATACAGTGACGTTTTTGAAATCAATTAAATTTTCAAGCCTAACCTACCTCGAAAAGGTTGAAATTAAAAAAATTTCTTAGAAACTCGATGTTGAATCAAAGGCTCACGGCTTTAGCAATGCTGTCAATTGAAAATAGAATGATAAGTGATATCAACAATTTTAATGAAAAAGTGATTGATCATTTTGCAACGTCCAGAACCCGAAAAATGGATTTTATATTTAAATAAAATCATTTCATCCATTGGTAAGTAATCATACTAAGTATTTATAATTGAACTATTACACTGGGGAACAAATTTCAACTTTTTGTCTATTGAATTAGATTTGACAGTTAGTTCTAGGTAATTTGGGTGCGCTGAGCACGAATATTTACTCGGTTTTGCTCTATCAGGTCCTGATTTTGCTCAACACCCCTCCTCTTTCGTCGTATTCATAAAAAGGTTTTTTTCTCAATACTCGCTAAGTCTTTTTGCAGTTACACATTATGCAACTAGGTTTTTATCTAGGTATTTGTACCTATTGTTGTATTATGTATATTTTTATATGTAACACCCTAAAAATATTTTTAATTTTGTCATTTTTAACCCATTTTAATATTAGTAAATTAAGCTAAAAATATCATAGAATTCTAAAATTTCTCGAGCGTTCCTGTTCTCTGTAGAGTATTCTAGAGGACAACTAAAATATATAAAAGCGACTCGTTTCCAGAGTTAATCAGTCAGTCGAGTTAGTCAGTCGAGTTAGTCAGTCGAGTTAGTCAGTCGAGTTAGTCAGTCGAGTTAGTCAGTCGAGTTAGTCAGTCGAGTTAGTCAGTCGAGTTTGGGCATTAACATAATTTTGAATTGGCATATGATTTAGTGAGTAATTTTGTCATCGTGATTTAATATAGTTGATTTAATTAGACGTAATTTATATTGTACCTACTCATCCGTGTTTCTAGTTTAATTTCATAGATTGTAAGTACCTATTTCATAATAAGTACCTATTTAAACTAATTTTTGTGTTTATATTTCAGATTTTCTTAAATTTATATGAATTAAGGGCTTTAAATACCTTTACAAATTGGCAGAACAATCAAGCAATATGTCATCAAGCACTAGAAAGTTCAAATGCAAAACAACCCTGATTCCTTCTGTTATATATGTGGAAATTTTACACTTCCACATCAACGAGCAAATATAACTGACTTCGTAAAAGAGCTTACTTAGCTTATTTTGGCATAAAACTGGGGGACCAAGATAAATCGTGGGCTCCACATAAAGCCTGCACTATATGCATTGAAAGACTGCGACATTGGACGAAGGTTCGGATTCAAAAATACCTTTTGGAGTTCCGATGGTAAGTTTATGATTTCATAAAACTACGTAATTTAATCACTAGTATACTGTAACTTACCTAAATGTAATTGTAACTTAGGTACATAAACAAAATTTACAGAAAATGTTTATAAGAATCTCAAATATTGCATAAGGTTGAAACACATAGAAATGTTAAATGTTTGGGTGATAACTTTTGATAAAATTCATAAAAACAAGTCTCTCGTCGCTTTTGTTAACGCTTTACAATTTTTTTTTCCATATCAGGTGTTGCGAGAGCCTACTAACCACGAGACCGATTGCTACCTTTGCTTTGTCAAGACTTCGGGCTTCACTAAGAAAAATAAACATTGTATCGAGTACCCAAATTTCGACACCGCGATACGACCTGTGCTACATTCAAATGAGATCCCCATTCCAAAATTTAAGGGTCTGCCAACTCAAGAATTAGTTGAAGATGTTCCTGAAAATATTGTTATGCACTTTGAGGAGTCAGACACCGATTTTGACCCCAGCGTATTGAAAGTCAAAACGATCCGCAAAAGTTTAACCAGGCCGAGTTGAATGATCTTGTAAGGGATCTAAATTTGCCAAAAAAGGCTGCGGAAATTTTAGCTTCAAGACTTAAAGAGAAAAACTTGCTTACTTCAAACACATACATTTCATTTTACAGAAAAAGAGAAGAACTTGTTAAATTTTTAGAACAGAGGATAGTTTAGTATATTGCTGCGACATAGTTGGTTTGTTAAAGAAGATGGGGGTTGAGTCTTACGATGCAAATGATTGGCGCTTGTTTTTAGACAGTTCGAAAAGAAGTCTTAAGTGTGTGTTGTTGCATAATGGCAATCTATACGGCTCGATACCGATTGGGCACTCAACAAAATTAAAAGAAAAGTATGAACATATAGAAAAGGTTTTAAAATCTTATAAAATATAGGGAGCACGAGTGGATCATATGTGTTGACTTAAAAATGGTTAATTTTCTGCTAGGACAACAAGGAGGGTATACTAAATATCCCTGCTTCCTTTGCTTATGGGACAGCAGAGCCAAGGAAGAACATTATTTCAAACAAATCTGGCCAGCACGAACATCACTTACTGTCGGAGAAAAAAACGTAATTAATCCACCTTTAGTGAGCAGAGATAAAATCATATTTCCTCCTCTGCATATAAAACTAGGCCTCATTAAACAATATGTAAAAGCTTTAGATACGAACGGCGAGTGTTTCAAATACATAACTTCAAAATTTCCAAGTTTAAGTTATGAAAAATCAAGGCGGGAATTTTCGACGGTCCACAAATAAGAACAATGATTAAAGACAGCAATTTTCCTAATGTCATGAATGAACGCGAAAAAAATGGCTGGTTCTCATCGTGGACTTGATAGAAAACTTTTTAGGCAATTATAGGGCAGATAACTACGAAGAAATGGTAAAAAAACTTTTAAGGGACTACAAGAGTTAGGTTGCAATATGAGCATAAAATGCATTTTTTGAATAGCCATCTTGACCAATTTCCAAGTAATTTAGGTGATGTAAGTGACGAACAAGGGGAGAGATTCCACCAAGATATCAAAATTATGGAGGAACGGTACCAAGGCCGCTGGGATTCCCACATGATGGCTGATTACTGCTGGTGCTTGAAAAGAGACCTGCCATCAACAAGCAAATACGCTAGAAAGTCTTACAAAAGAAAATTTTTGCCACAGTGAAAGCTTCATATCTGTTTGTTTTTTTATTTTAAGTCATTTCTATCGTTATAATGTAATTTTACTGTAGTTTGAACTGCTTGTATTCATGAAACTTGAAAAAAAAATTTAACACATGACTTAATTTTTTAGTCCTAATTTGAAAAATCTGGAAAATGGCACATAGGCTGTCGACAAGAATCAGGACCTGATAGAGCCAAACCGAGTTGAAATTCGTATTCAGCGCACCCAAATTACCTAGAATCAAGTGTCAGATATCATTCAATAAAATACGTGTTGCCCAGTGTTATTTTATTAAGCTAGTTTTCTTAATTTTTGTACCTTATAAGTATTTTCGAAAGCTACAGCCTTCCCACTTTATCGAGTCTAGAGCCGCCACTGCGTGATACTTATTGAATTACCTCGTATAAAGGAGGGGATGGATCTCAAGCAAAAAACTATAGACCGGTGTCATTGACGTCCCATCTTACCAAAGTATTTGAAAGAATAGTTTGAGAGAAAAGCTATGATTTCTTGGAGACACTAGAAAGACAACGAAAATCAGCAAGGATTCCGACTAGGAAGATCATGTCTATCACAACTTATAGAGCATTATAAGTAACAATATCCTAGCACTTGAAGGCAATGAAAAACTATGATGTCATATACAGAGATTTGCTAAAGTTTTCGACAAATGTGATCATGGTATAATAGTGCATAAAATGAAACAGATGGGAATAACAGGCAAAGTTGGAAAATGGATCTACAACCTCCTCAGAGATCGTCTACATGTCGTTAAAATTCAAGGTATAACATCATCAGAATCGGAAGTACGCAGCTCAGTACCACAAGGAACAGTATTGGTTCCGCTCCTGTTCATTATCATAATAACAGACATAGACAATGAAGTAAACAGCAATAGTATAGTAACATCCTTTGCAGACGATACAAAGATAAGCAGAAAAATCAGCGATGCAAAAGAGGTGGAGGCCTTGCAGAGGGACACAAACAGAATATACAAATGGTCAGAAGAGAACAACATGACATTTAACAGAGAAATTCTAGCTCTTGAGAAATGGTAGAAATGAGGAAATTAAACAGACAGCATATTATGCCCCGGACAGACAGGAAATTCAGAGAAGCACGAAAGCGATAGATTTGGGGATTATAATGACCGATGATGCGAAATTCAAGACAAAATCAGATAGCGATAAACAAAGCAAAGAGAGTCGCAGGACAGGTACTAAGAACTTTTAAAAGAAGAGACAAGATAGGAAAGATTCCCCTGTTGAAAACACTGATCATACCAAAACTTGAATACTGCTCAGTCTTGACGTCCCCATACAAGAAATAAATTAATAAACTAGAATATATTCAGAGACATTTCACAGCCAAGATCGATGGCTGCAAAGAACTCAACTACTGGGAAAGACTACTTAAACTAAATCTGTACTCCCTGGAAAGAAGAGAGGTACACCATAATATATACATGGAAAATGATCGAAAAACTGGTACCAAACCTCAAACTAAACCCAATCCAAACAACACTGGAAAAATAGGAAAGGCAGAATGTGTGGTGTTCCCAAATTAAAGGCCCGACAAGGGACCTCCTCAACACTAAAGGAAAACAGCTTGGTTGTCAGGGGGCCAAGACTTTTTAATCAGCTTCCAAACGCCCTCAGAAACGTTACAGGGGTCAAAGTTGAAGTCTTCAAAAGATGATGATGTCTGGCTCAGGATGGTACCAGATGAGTCGGGTGTACCTGGCTATGTGCGGTGGAGAGCGTAAGAAAGAAACTCGCTCCTTCACCAAGCCAGGACCACCAATTTGACCTTCGTGTGAAGAGAGACCAACGCACGGAACTGTTACGAGGTGTGTGTGTGTATATACAGTATATATAGGTAGGTAGGTAGCTAGAAACAAAATGTGTGTATCTTGATGTTTGAAGTGAGTGTTAATGAAATTGCTGTGAAGGAAGTTTATTGTAACGAATTTCTTGGTGTAACGCAAGACAAAAAATTGCAATAGAATAACCATGTAAATTATATCTCAAAAACGATTTCTAGAGCGTTGCTATAATGTTTAAACAAACATAGTTCCTCAAGTTTTATTCACTCTAAATCATACACATATTCTTCCTTATACTGCATAATTATAACGTACTGCATCCTTACACAGAAAAATTCAACTGGCAACGCTGTAAACGGTAGCTTTTGTCATCCTAAAACGATCAGTAAGGTGATGCCGATTGTCATAATCATTCATGTGCATTGTTTAAAAGGATTAAAGTTGACGTGACTTTCCTAAAATCAAGGAATCAATCAAGCAAAACTAAGAAAACTGATTCCTACCCAACTAAAAAATTAAAAAAAAAAACTGGATGCTGGATTATCCCATTATAACATGTCAAAATATGGATAGAGTTAGGACATAATGCACAAAATCTGTCAACATGACGCTAAAGAAACAAGCTTATGCTGTGCTGATGTCCAGTAAAGTGCGTGGGCTCAAAATTTCTAAAGTACTGCTTTAAGAAGTCACAAGGTGACCTTTAAATTAATTTGAGGTTGATGAATATTAGTTCATCCAGTGGATGAACTTGGTAGAATTAAAAAATTGTCTATAATGATGTATATGTCGGGTTACGATGAGTAATCAAATTTGGTAGATTACGGTCTACGTCAACCTGACTGAGGCCAAAAAATCGTAGTCCTCATGAACAGTGGGCTTATATAAATGTTGGTTATTTTGAAATACAAAGACATTTTGAGAGTAGGCCTGAGTGATCAAATTGTAAATTAGGGCTTATCGTTAGAGACTAGCGCAGGATTGCAAATTTAGAGAAGAATTAGCCTATACAATTACACACAGCATTTAGGGTTTAGGGTATGAAGGAAAAGTTGAGAAATTTGTCAGATCTGATGCGTCACCTTTCAAGTTAAAATACTAGTTTCTGATCTGATCGACTCACTTTTAAATTAATAGTATTATTAGATAGGCTATTCACGTCACTTTGTTCCGTTTTTTTATGAGATTTAGTCATTCCACTGATATTCTGTAGTCATTTCATTCCTTTTACAGTCTGTGCGCCATTTCTGTCAAACTTCTCATACTGGTTGAGGCCAAGAGATAGGCCATAATTTTAACAATATTGTAGGCCCAGACCAAATGAAGAGCCAGTTGTGAATTATATACATATCAAAATCTAGATTCCCAGCGAAATGGGGTGAGAAGTCAAAAACAACACGAATGTAAAATACAGCCTTCTTATCTTTCCATTTTCGTAAACACTAATTTTTTTTCCCACACGCCCAAACCAACTTATACTTTCCTAAAGTTTCACTTCGAGTGACTTCGAAACACATCTTTCCAGAACGACATGATCTCTTACTCTATCAATACGATGCACGCCACACACATTCCTCTGATTATCCATCTCGACTGCTTTTACTCTCGTCTTCTCCCTTTCATGCCATGCCAATGTTTCACACCCACACAAAAGTATCGGTACCAACACACCATGTAAACATATTGCAGCATCTCTATCCAGTCTCCGCTTCCTCACAACCGCTTTTAATGCACCCCGACACATTTTTTCCTTGATTCACTCCGTTATTAACTTTATCTGCAATCGTAGCTTTGTTCATGACTATTTCTGCCCTGGCTCCAGCACGATCACATGTGGAAAAACAAGGGATTACTGACAGCAGCTGCAGCTGCGACAGTACCACTGAAAACCGCCAAAATTGGGATTTTTGGTTAAAAACGATTACTGAGCTGTAAATTTGTCACGCACAGTAATCCTTAGAAGTTGGTAATATATTAATACACAGGGGCGTAACTAACGGGGGGGACATGTCCCCCCAACTTTTGAACTGAGAGGGATAATAGGGGTTTGTCCCCCCCCCCCCCCCACCACACACAACTTTTGATCTAAGTTAGCTAACGTGAAGGAAAATATTTAGTTCTTGAAATAATCTATGAGTAAATCTTTAATTATATTAGTCCTATTAGTAGCTGGAAAATATTACTGATTCAGTACTAATACTGCAGTGATAGATACTTTAATGAGACATCTAGTTATTTTTTACTTTAATTATTGCATATATTGTTTTCCTTTAATGTTAAGTATATACTTGATATACATAAGGTAGTTGTGAAAATGCCTCTGATTTTCCTATTACTATCATAAATATAGTATTTAGATATTGTTATATTCTACCGAAAAAATATGCATTGGAAGACCAAATTTAAGACATTACCTACAGGATAGCAGCACAGAAATTCATCGCAGGATTTTTCATCATTATAGTTGTCCCCCCCAACTTCTGAAAGCTAGTTACGCTCTTGTGTATATATATATATACAGGGTGGGCGGAAAGTAGCTCCCTATTTTGGATTGGTAAAAAAATACGTATATTATCCATTTATTTCAGAAGAAATAATATGAAAAGGTAGGCATACATGGTAGGTTTTCTCTAAAATTCAATGTGGGCTCAACTCTTTCCACCAGCTTCTGGAGCCGCCAGGAATGGCGTCCACTGACTTTAGCAGGAACTCCGGCGGGATGGAGGACATGACTTCCCGAATTCGGTCCTCCAGTTCTTCCAATGTCCTCGGTTTGGTGCGGTAGACTTCTTCCTTTACATGGGAGAAGATCGACGATCTGATATTATGCAAGATGGCGCCCCTCCGCACTTCGCTCTTGTTGTCCGTGAGTGGCTGGATGCCCACTTCCCTGGGCGTTGGATGGGTCGTCGTGGTCCACATCAATGGCCAGCCAGGAGCCCCGACTTGACACCGTGCGACTTCTTTCTTTGGGGGTGGGTAAAGGAAGAAGTCTACCGCACCAAACCGAGACATTGGAAGAACTGGAGGACCGAATTCGGGAAGTCATGTCCTCCATCCCGCCGGAGTTCCTGCTAAAGTCAGTGGACGCCATTCCTGGGCGGCTCCAGAAGCTGGTGGAAAGAGTTGGAGCCCACATTGAATTTTAGAGAAAACCTACCATGTATGCCTACCTTTTCATATTATTTCTTCTGAAATAAATGGATAATATACGTATTTTTTTACCAATCCAAAATAGGGACCTACTTTCCGCCCACCCTGTTATATATATATACAGGGTGTCCCGTAAGTCTGGACCCATAGGGATTTATAATATATTTTTTATTATGTTATTATTATTATTTTATTATTATTATTTTTTTTATTATTTTTTATTATGATTTTTATTGTGGGGCCACTTGAAAGCCAAACTGTACGAGGTCAAACTTCAGAACATTTTCCACCTTAAAGCACGCATTGTGGAGGCGTGTCAAGAAATTTCTGCGACTGATTCAGAAAGTGCTGTCGCAGTGGAGATTGCGTCTTCAACTATGTGTGCGACACAACGGCGGACACTTTGAACAGATTATGTAATAAATTTTTGGACTATTTTGTAATTTTATTATTTTTCCCTATGGGTCCAGACTTACGGGACACCCTGTATATATATATATATATATGGATCAAATGTAGAATTCGGACCCCAGCCTTCTTTAGTTAGCTTATAAGGCTAACTAACGAAAATATCACGACCTAACCTAACCAATCGTCAAGGGCGTACAGTTAACCTAACGATTGGTTAGGTTAGGTCGTGATATTTTCGTTAGTTAGCCTTATAAAGCTAACTAAAGAAGGCTGGGGTCCGAATTCTACATTTGATCCGTTTATCCTCTGTTCGCCGCAATCTCTCTCTCTCTCTCTCTCTCTCTCTCTCTCTCTCTCTCTCATAACGAACACTGCTCTTCTGAACTCTAAGTGCAACCTCCTCATTTAAGAACTTGCACTATCTGACTTTCGACATATTCTAATCCCTTTTCTATTCATTTTGGCAGTCGCTGATATATATATATATATATATATATCAGGGCTTGGTCAAATACATTGTCAACTACAAATACAAATATGGTAATTTTGGAATTGTCAAATACAAATGCACACTTGCAACTTTTATTCGGCAAATACAAATACGAATTGTTCAAATACAAATACAAATTGTTCAAATAGAAGTAAGAGTTTCCAACTGGCGACTTGTGACTTCTATCACTTAATTATTTCTTCCCGTTTTGAGATTGTTCAAGTTAAAATTAAACAAAAGTGAGCATTACTAAAAACTATTTCGTTAACAATTAACAAAAAACAATTCGATACTGGTTATACTTTACAAACATCAACAGGTCTCAACCTGTTTTCTTGGGCCAACGTAGTGACTCGCTGAGGTGTTGTATTTGACATGTATTGGAGAAATACGACAAAAACAACGATCAAATACAAATAAAATACAAATCCTTCGAGATTCTCAAATAAATACATATTTGACCTCAACCCTCAACGTGGCGGTTACACGTGTTTCGATCGAAGTCCGAATAAAAGCGATATTACAGTAAAAATCCTGCAGTTAATCAGTTTTAAACGGTGCCGATATTGTGAGTTAATTGATAGTGCATAGCGGTATTTCTTTTTAAAAAAGTAAAAATCGCGGCGTATACCAAAAAAGTGAATAAAATCAAAGTGAATTAATATATACAGCATTTGTTTTTGTTATTTTTCCGAGTCTCTTTGTGAGGAAAGTTTTGTTTTTTGAAGTGCCCGCAAATATCCCCCCATTATCCCCCGCAGCCACGTCGAGAGGACCAATCAGTGAGAAGTATACAGCGTGCCACATCCCCTACCCTGGAGTAACGGAAAATTCTTTCCCTCACACAGCTTGAGTCATCCCCCACCCAATACCTCCCATAATACCCCCTTTTTGAGTCACTTCACCAACATGGAAATTAATGCATACATGCAACTCTGTGGATCTGTAAATGCAACAGCTGAGACAGAGGCGATCAGGTGCGATTTTTGTCAGCTACTTTTTGATTTTAAATGCCTAGAATGGGGAGATGAAAAAATCTCCCTTATAACGAACGCAAAGCAGTTTAATGGAATAAAATTTTTCTGCGAGAACTGCTTGACCGAATTAAACTCTTTTACGGTATTTAAAGCAGAAAGAGACTACGAGAAGAGAATGAAAGAGGAAAGTGGAAACAAAGAACAGTGGAAAACGGAAGAAACGGAGAAAGGCGAAATAGAAAGAATTCAAATACCGTCACAAAATGAGGCCGAAAACACACAGGCGACAAAGAGTGTAAAGACAACACACAGCATAAGGGCAACGAAGGACACAAACACAACTAGCACAAATAGGACAAGACAAGAGGGCAGTCAAGTAAACGAAGTAAAACTGTCCCCCAATAAGGAGCAAAAAACAAAAGCCAAGAGTAAATATGGGGAAGGAATTATATGCAGGTATTATATAAAAGAAATTGCAGATTTAAAAGAGGACAATGTATATATGAACATCCCCCAATATGCAATTTCTTCTATAATAATGGTCGTTGTAAATTTGGAGACGGATGTAAATTCTACCACCCGGACATTTGCAGAACTTACGCAAAATACGGAACCTGCAAATTCGGGAATAAATGCTACTATCAACATCTCCCGACGGACTCAACGAACAAAGGAAAAAGTTTAAATGACAATAGGAATAAAAATAACAATAGGAACAACAATAGGAACACAATAAGCGAACAAGAAAATTTTTTCAACATCTCAGACACCTTACGAATGCTAAATGTCATCCACATGCAGTTGACACAGCTGGAAACCCCCGAGCCAAATCGCTACCGGGCAAGAAGCTACCAATACAAGTAGGAGGAAACGGATCTCTTTCGGAGGATCATAGAGCAACGAATCAAGCGATATCGAAGGAAAACGAACTTGAAATGCACAAGGGGCAACGAAAAACAGAGAACATAAAAATTGTCCTGGCTAATATTCAAGGAATAAGACCAAACCAATCACTCAATAAGGTTTCGTACCTGAAAGGATTTATGGACGAAACAAGGGCGGACATCGCATGCCTCACAGAAACTCATCTTAAAGATTGCCAAGGAAATTGTGAAAACTGCGAACATTGTATTGATAAGAAAGAGATAAATATAGAGGGCTTCAACTTACTAAGAGCGGATAGAACGACGAGACGGAAAGGTGGCTGTGCTATATATGTACAGGAAGGTCATATGACAGAGACGATAATAAGTAAATCAAACAGCTATGTGGAACTCCTAGCAGTGAAAATAGAAAAACTAAACTTGATAGTAATAGTCATCTATAGACCTCCAAGCACCCCAACCGAAAAATTCTCGGAGGCCATTGATGACATTAGAAAGCTAATAAAGGCCATAAACCCTCCATCCCCCAATATAATGATCTGCGGAGACTTTAACTTCCCATTTATAAAATACAAAAAGGTGAATAGGAATATATATATTCACCAGGACAAGGGGGGCACAAGAGAAGATCAGGAACAAGCAAAAATGTTGATGGCTCTCACAAACGAGTTTATGCTGACACAGGAGATAACAGAAAATACCAGAAAAAATAACTGCCTGGATCTGGTATTCACGAATAACACGAACTTGATTGCTGATATAAAAATAACCCCAACCATTATCTCAGACCACAACTTAATCGAGATATCAACAAATATGATGGCAGCATTAGAAGACAATACACATATTGTGGAAAGAAGTAAATTCGGGGCCTTTAACTTAAACTCGAAGACTATAAATTGGGAAGCAATCAGATCGCACATGGCCCAAATAGAATGGAGAACAATTTTCGAGAATAAAACAACGAAGAAATGCTAACAACTTTGGAGGAAAAAACGCTGAGAATTTTAGAAAAATATGCTCCGAAATCACAGCCAAAAGGAAAGAGGAGCTGGCTAGAAAGGCAAAAGAGAAGACTATTCCGCAAAAGAAAGAGAGTGGAGGCGAAGTTAGGAAACTGCGGAGATAATGGCAGGAAAATAATAAAAGAAAAACTGGAGGGTATCGATAGGGAAATACAAGCCCTGATTAAGGACCATACAGAGAGGGAAGAGGAAAAGGCGGTAGAAGCAATAAAGGAAAATCCAAAATACTTCTATAGCTATGCAAAAAGGAAAACAAAAACGCGCGCCGCTATTGGGCCCTTAAGGACGGGAAATAATGAACTAACCGACGATCCAAAAGAAATATCTGATACATTGAGAGCTCAATATGAATCAGTTTTCAGTACCCCAAAAAGTGACAAAGCGATACCTGACATAAATGCATTCTTTGAAGAGGAATTGCAAGGAGTATATAACAGACTTTGAGTTTACACCAGAAGATGTAGCGAGAGCTATAGAACAAATGAAACTACATTCAGCTGCAGGTCCGGACAATTGGAACGCATTATTGATTAAAAACTGTAAAAATGAAATAGCTACACCTTTATACTGGATATGGAGAAGATCCCTAGACACTGGGGAAATACCGAGCATCTTGAAAAGAGCAAACATTGTCCCTATATATAAAGGAGGGGACAGATCTCAAGCAAAGAACTATAGACCAGTGTCATTGACGTCCCACCTCACCAAAGTATTTGAAAGAATAGTTAGAGAGAAAATTTATGATTTCCTGGAGACACGGGAAAGATTCAACGAAAATCAGCATGGATTCCGATCAGGTAGATCATGCCTATCACAACTAATAGAGCACTACAACAATATCCTAGATGCATTGGAAGGCAATGACAACTACGATGTTATATACACAGATTTTGCTAAAGCTTTCGATAAATGTGACCATGGTATAATAGGACATAAAATTAAAGACATGGGAATAACAGGCAAAGTGGGAAAATGGATCTACAACTTCCTTAGTGATCGTCTGCAGGTCGTCAAAATTCAAGGTATATCATCATCAGAATCGGAAGTACGCAGCTCAGTACCACAAGGGACAGTACTGGCCCCACTCCTGTTCATTATCATGCTAACAGACATAGACAGCGGAGTAAACAGCAATAGTATAGTAACATCCTTTGCAGACGATACAAAGATCAGCAGAAAAATCAGCGATGTACATGACGTGGAGGCCTTGCAGAGGGACACGAACAAAATATACAAATGGTCAGAAGACAACAACATGTCATTCAACGCCGAGAAATTTCAGCTCTTGAGATATGGTAGAAAAGAAGAACTTAAACAGACTGCATATTATGCTCCAGATAGACAGGAAATTCAGAGAAGCATGAAAGCGATTGATCTCGGGATAATAATGACAGATGATGCGAAATTCGAAACACAAAATCAGATAGCGATAAATAAAGCAAAAAGAGTCGCCGGACAGGTTCTAAGAACGTTCAAGAGAAGGGACAGGACAGTAATGATTCCCCTGCTAAAAACACTGATTATACCAAAACTTGAATACTGCTCAGTTTTGACGTCCCCATATAAAAAGGAAGAAACTAATAAACTAGAAGAAACGCAAAGGCATTTCACAGCCAAGATTGATGGCTGCAAAGAACTCAACTACTGGGAAAGACTACGTAAACTAAATCTGTACTCACTGGAAAGAAGAAGAGAGAGGTACATCATAATCTACATATGGAAAATGATCGAAAAACTGGTACCAAACCTAAAACTAAACCCAATTACCATTCAAACAACACTGGAAAATAGGAAAGGCAGAATGTGTAGTGTTCCCAAATTAAAAGCACGACAAGGGACCTCCTCAACCCTGAAGGAAAATAGCTTGGTTGTCAGGGGGCCAAGACTTTTCAACCAGCTTCCTAAGGACCTCAGAAACGTAACGGGGGTCAAAGTTGAAGTCTTCAAGAAAAGACTGGATGCCTGGCTCAGGACAGTACCAGATGAGCCGGGCGTGCCTGGCTATGTACGGTGGAGAGCGCAAGAAAGTAACTCGCTCCTCCACCAGGCCAGACCTAGAGGCGGGGCCACCAGCTTGACCTCCGTGTGAAGAGAGACCAACACACGAAACAACATAAGGTTCATAAGGTAAGGTATATATATATATATATATGCGCGCGTGTGTGTGTGTGTTTTCATTTAAACCACGTCCAAGGATTCTGATTGACTAAAAGCATGAGTTACATACAACTGTATATAATATACTCTTAACACATGAACACTAAATATATGAATCAGTACAACAACCTCACTTGAACAGACTATTATGCATTTATGATAATTTCGGGTCTTCTCGGTTTCATTCACTGCTGATTACAATACACAGGCCTGCAAATTGAAACTTGTAGAATGGGGTTTGTGTTCTAATATGTGGATCTTCCCTAAGTTTGGTACACTGATTTCAAAAGTAACACCCATTTTCTTGTATCACGTAAGGAAAAAAAGCAAAAGGAAAACATGTTTTTCCTTACCTTGTACAATGTATTTCATATATCCAAATAACAACTTGTGTACATTTTGATCAAAACATGGACAAAACTCAATTAAAGTGAAGAAAATAGAGGACTATTAATACAATACAAGTGTGACAGATTATGCAGACTCGCTAGATTTCTGGGAAGAAATGTTAGGTCTTTTGTTCTCAAATGAACGTTTTGTGGTGGTTATTTATGCATTACGCCAAACGTCTCTCTTTTCAGAGACCAGCAGTAATCTGCCATCATATTGACGTTCCACTTTCCCTGGTATCTTCTCTCCATCTTTATATTTTGGTGAAATCGCTCACCCTGTTCCTCGCTGACGGCACCAAGATTTTTTCGAAAAAAAGTAAGTGGGAGTGCAAGAAATAAACCTTGAAGCTCATCTTACATCCCAGTTTTTTAAATTTAGTGAGCGTGTTGTTCAACGATATTGGTAACCAGTGGTTTCCAACTTTGTCATGATGAACAATGCGATATAATTTTTGTGTATTTCATTCCGAAACAAAAAAGCAGTATGACGTTTTGTGAAAAATCTGTGGGTGATGGAGGAAAATATATATAATTTTTGAACTCAGCATGCATTAATTACTACAGGACAATTAGCCAGACCCCAAAACCATTGTAGACCTGTGTTATTAATAAAAAGATTTATTCTGCGCATAAAATTACAGTACATAAAAAAAAATAGATTTCTTTTAAAAATCAGCAGTGAATGAAACCGAGAAGATCCCTAATTTATTTTCCACTGGGAATTCAATTTTGGCCTTTCTAATCTTAAATGCGGAAATTACCCAAAACTAAGATATATACAGTATAAACCTTAACCTAACTAAAATAGAAGGTAAATTATACCCACCTATAGCCTAAATCAGTGGTATTCAAACTTTTTCCTTGGCGTACCCCTTTAGTTTTTTTTTTTTATGGCGTACCTCCTCCCCCTCAGTTTCCAAAATAAAAATGTTATTATACAATTTACACAGAATATGAAGCTATCAAACGATCTTTATTTACGACCACCTAATTATTAGATGATATATATATATATATATATATATATATCATAGCATTTTAATTATACAATTACATTTTACACAACTCAAGCAATTTACACAAATTTTAACTCAGGCAAATATTAGAATCTAATACAGTTAATTAGAAATCGTCTGAGCTTTTAAAATATATATTTTAAATACTTACAAGTAATTAATGCGATGGGTGGGACTGTTTGTCACTAGCAAGTTGTTCTATTCGCGGACGAACATTTGTGAGTGCCATTATGAGGCAAGCTTCTGGATGTAGGCAGTTTCTTTCGACTTGATAGCTGTCAGTGCCGAAAATCCCTTTTCACATAAATAGGTGGACGGGAATGGAAGTAGTTTGTTGATAGCAAATTCACTTAATTCTTTGTATTCAATATGGGCCAATTTCCAAAACTCGGAGACAGAAAAGTCATTGAATTTATGTTTAAGTGAGTTGTCAGCTGCCAATTCAATCAATTGTTCTTTTAAACGAGCGGGAAGTTCCTCATTAGACACAGCAAGGTTCGAAAACGGATTCGTTATCCATTCACTTTGTGGGGAATCTCTATTAATACATGGAAAGTAATGCAAAAATGATTCACGAAGGCTCACTAAATGCTGCTTTATAATATTCATAACTGAGTCACTGACAAAACTCGTTTTTCGTGACAGAATTCGCTGAATATTTGGAAAGGTGTGGTATTATTGTCTTCTATGCACTTTATCCAGTATAAAACTTTCCCAAAAAATCCCTTGACTTTTTCTTGTGCCTGCAATATATTTTTGTCATACCCCTGAAGTTGATGATTAAGTTCGTTTAATTTGGTGAATATATCTGCCAAATAACTCAGTTTACAAAGCCACTCCTCATTTTCTATAAATTTTAATGAAAGTCTGAATTTCAGCTGTTAAGTAAACTTCTCACTTCATTCCTAAGTTCAAAAAGTCGTGTTAATACCTTTCCTCCTGAGAGCCAGCGCATTTCAGTGTGCAAAAGCAACTGAGTATGATTTTTGCCCATCTCCTCTCAAAGAATTTTAAAGAGGCGTGAATTCACTGCTCGAGACTTGATATAATTTACTATTTTTACAGCATCGTACGATTCGTACCAATATCGGGTAATTTAATAATTTAAATAAAATATTAAAATATAAAAATATAAAATAATTAATATTAAATAATTTAATAATAACTTGTACCAATGTTGAGTTAAATTTATAATTAAATATTAATATTATAAATAAATGATTATAATATATATTTTCAAAAAAATTTAAATGATAGATGATAATTATAATTGTATAAATTCATTTTATAATTGATTAACCAACTTGCTTGTTTTTACAGCAG
This sequence comes from Bathynomus jamesi, assembly GCA_023014485.1. Taxonomy (NCBI): domain Eukaryota; kingdom Metazoa; phylum Arthropoda; class Malacostraca; order Isopoda; family Cirolanidae; genus Bathynomus; species Bathynomus jamesi. Next base: position 73,392 of record JAJOZX010010076.1, read on the forward strand.
AGCTTACGTACCTTCAGGAAACCCCTCGCGTACCCCGGTTTGACTACCACTGGCCTAAATGAACGCAATATCTTCCACAAAAATCCTATGATATCTTGTCTCGAAAGTATACAATACCCTTTTCATAAGCTGCTTGGCTAGGGCTCACTTACGTTAAGCAGTTAATAAAGGGTGATCCAGAGAAATGGGACCCAAAAGAAACCCCTGTAACTCTTAAAGTATAAGTCCTTTTATAAAATCATACGCATCATTCGAAAGAGGATAGTTACAAGTTTGTACAGGATTGTATAGGTTTTGACAATACAAGATAAGATACAAAACAAAATAAAAGAGTTAGTTAAAACTAACCCTTCAAGATGACTGCATGGACTGTGGAACAGCTGCGTTTCATAACTGAGCAATATTATGAGCATGGAAGAAGTGTAGTTTCAGCTCAAAGATTTTTCAAGACAAATTTTCAGATGTCAAAATCACCTAAGAGCTGAAACTACACTTCTTCCATGCTCATAATATTGCTCAGTTATGAAACGCAGCTGTTCCACAGTCCATGCAGTCATCTTGAATGGTTAGTTTTAACTAACACTTTTATTTTGTTTTGTATCTTGTCTTGCATTGTCAAAACCTATACAATCCTGTACAAACTTGTAACTATCCTCTTTCGAATGATGCGTATGATTTTATAAAAGGACTTATACTTTAAGAGTTACAGGGGTTTCTTTTGGTCCCATTTCTCTGGATCACCCTATTGGTTGACAGAGTAAAGATGGATGAAGAATTTAATGAAGTTGCATAATAGATGCAGAACATTTTTTTTTAAAGGAATGGAACATAATACCAAAAGAAAAGGAATGTCGGAGAAGACATAAAATGGTGATCCAAGTCGTACATAATAATTGCGTATGGAGGTGCCAAAAAAGCGGATATAATAAAATAGTTTCGGTGCGAAATGGAACATGGTTCGAAAATATCCATATCCCATTATTATTCTAAGAATATACGAAAGAATACCAAAAAAAAAAAACAAAAGACACCAAACGGCAACAGACCGACTGGTCCCTACGAGGCTGTCTGTTTAAGAAGGAAGGTTAAAAGAAGTAAGAAAATGTAAAGACAAGTGAAGGTCTTAAAGCAAAGCAGAGAAAAGAGGGCTGAAAGGAAGGAAAGAATTTTAAAGATAAAGTGAAAATTTTAAAGTAAAGAGGAGGGAATCCGAGTGAAAATTCTACAATACTTCTACGCGCTAACAAATGCGGACCTTTTCCAGTTTGTGTACCGTTTTTCATATAATTTATTTTTGAGAATATTTTTGTTAAAACTAACGAAAATATCACGACTTAACCTAACCAATTATCAAGGGCGTACAGTTGATCTATTATTAATTATAACATTGTTTGTTTCTGGAATAGTATTTACTAATAGATCAACTGTACGCCCTTGATAATTGGTTAGGTTAAGTCGTGATATTTTCGTTAGTTTTAACAAAAATATTCTCAAAAATAAATTATATGAAAAACGGTACACAAACTGGAAAAGGTCCACAAATGCTTCCATCTGGGGGTTTAAGGCAAGATAAACATCTAATCTCTTTTTAAAGGATTAGATCGAATTACTTTGAACTACGCTGGCTGGCAATCCATTCCAAAAATTAACTATACGATTGAAGAAAAAAAGTTTAGCTTAATTAGAATTATAATGTTTACCTATTAATTTCAAACCATTACCGCGAGTTCTATCTGCATTTCTGAAGGCGAAATATTTTTCGGCGTTGACATTATCGAAACCTTTAATTTTAAACACCTGGATTAAATCTCTTGAAATACGCCTTCTAACAAGCGAGAATAAATTTAACGTTCCTAAACTGGCAGCGTGATTTGTTTCCAAGTCTAGGAATTATCTTAGTAGCCCGTCGCTGCACTCTCTCCATTCTGTCTGTCCTCTGTCGCAAATATGGAGACCAGAACTGAACGCATTATTCCAGGTGGGGGGAGTACTAAGGAATTTTATATAATGTTGCATTGTTTTCTCCGACTTAAATTCAAACGATCTACCAATAAATCTTAACATTCTACAGGGTGTCCCCAAAAAAACTATATACTCTTTATAGCATCATATACATACGAGTATATAGTTTTTTTTGGGACACCCTATATTTGCTTTTCTGACCGCTTCGATACATTGCTTATTTGGTTGAAGTGTGTCAGTAACACTAATACCCAAATCTTTCTCTTCCGTAACACTCGTTAGTGTGTCTTGTCGCGCATAATTTTTCTTTAACGTTGTTTCTACCGATATGCAGTTTTACATTTATCTACAAGGTGGCCCATAAGTAGGCTGACCATATTTCCTTGAGACAAAAACGGGACATTGGGATGGCAAAAAAGGGACGGGGGTTATGTAATATTCTGTATTCATGAAAAAGTAAGTACATAAACATATTGAGCTTACAATTATTCTTCAGTGACAGAACCCATACAAAAATACAAAACAAAACGGTACTGTCCCGTTCAAAACGGTACGTATGGTCAGCCTACCCATAAGACCCAGTCGGTTATAATTAAAGCAAAAATCCATTTAGCGGATTTTACAATTTAAAAAGTAAAAAATTTAATTTTTTTTTCAATCAATATATATTTCTAAACTTATTGTAAACTTTTTACAGGGGCTACCCTGTATATTAAAGTTCAATTGCCAAATTTCCGCCCACTCACGTATTTATTAATATCTTCTTGAATCTGCAAACGTTCTGCCGCTGATTTTGTTCGTCCCCCTCGTTTGGCATCATCCGCAAATTTTGAAATTATACTCTTAATTCCTATGTTGATGTCATAATAAAAAGAACTGGTCCCAGAACTGATCTCTGAGGCACACGGCTAGTTACACTTTTCCCACTTAGACGCTTTGCATTAATTAATGATCACTTTGTTTACATCCACTAAACCAATTTTCGATCCATTTGAGAACATTACCATCAATTCCGTGGGAATGAAGTTTAGCTAATAATCTTCTATGTGGCACTTTATCAAACGCTTTATGAAAATCGAAATATATAATATCTACTGTTCAGTCCCGTAGCCAGGACTTCCCAAGAGGTGGGGGGGTCGAAATTGTAGAAAGGCGGACCCTTCTGGTGCAACGACTTAGTCACTAAGGAGGGGGTTTAGAGTAGTTAAGTTTGGAGTAGTTTATAGTAGTTTATGAGGTTTCAAAAGAAAAAAATTAAAAAAAAAAGCAAGTGTTTATTTACTAAATGAGGTTATATATTATAATACCACATTATAAGTTATAAACTTATAACTATGGTTACAAAAGTGGAATTTCCTGTCAAGGGAGGGTCGTTCGACCCCCCCGACCCCTCTCTGGCTACGGGCCTGCTGTTTTACTTTCGTCATATATACGAGGATCGGTACGAAAGTAATGCCTCTTATTTATGAAGTGAAAAGTAAGAGGCATTACTTTCGTACGAACCCTCGTAGTTACATCACTAAAGAAATCGAGCAAATTAGTAGGACAGACCGATTACGTCGAAAGCCGTGCTGAGAATCTTTAACTAAATTATTCATTTCTAAGTAATTAACTATTTTGTCCCGAACCTTTGTTTAAATATTGGAGTAATGTTCGCAAGTGGATCACCTGAAGATCAGGGTCCCCAGCCTTCTTTAGTTAGCCTTATTAGGCTAACTAACGAAAATATCACGCCCTAACCTAACCAATCGTTAGGTCAACTGTACGCCCTTGACCACTGGTTAGGTTAGGTCCTGATATTTTCGTTAATTAGCCTTATAAAGCTAACTAAAGACGACTTGGGGGGCCTGATCTTCAGGTGATCCTTGCAAGTTTCCAATCTAACGGAATTTCTCGAAACTAACGATTTATTATTATTAATAATTATTATTAAATATATATGCGAGAGGAGACACTATTGCGCAGAGCTTATCTGGACTGGGAGTTTTATTAGGACTAATTTTACCTGAGTATGACCGAGAGTACTTCATTTTCGCTAATGATAAAATCGTGAAGCTTTAAACGATCATCACTGAGCATGATTATGGGAACAGGAATGTTGTTCATATTTTCGTTAGTAAACACGAAAAAGAAGAATCTACATTATTTAAAATTTCCGTCATTTGTTAGTCATCGTAAATGTTTTCGTTGTTTTCGCCTACGAGTAGATCAATAGTCTACGAAGCTCTTTTTTTATTCATAACAATTATAGAATTCCTTCTGATTCGATTTACTTTGGTTCACTGTACATACTTCATAGTTGTGCTCACTTTTTCTAACAAGTTTTTTGCTTCGCCTTCTCAATAGCTTGTAAGCATTTTTATCGGACAAATTATGCGATTCTTTAAATTTAAAATACGCGTTCCTTTTTAACGTTAAGCTACTTTTAATTTCAGCATTCCACCATTTAGGTTTAACAGACTTCGCCAATCTCTTTACGTAATGAGATATTACTCGATTCTAAACGTTTAAAATAATTATAAAAAGAAATCCATGTGCAATTAATATCATCGATCGTGCGATAGAGCCTCATCCCAATTATGGGTCGAAAATTGTAGTTTCAGGTCACGAAATTGAGCTCTTTTAAAATCCAAAGCGTATTCCACTCTCCGAATTACGAACATTAACTTTAATTTCAAATGTTATTTGCCTATGACCACTGGTGGAGATATTATTAATTAAGTCTAGGTCTGTGCTTAAGAATACAGTATTGCGGTCTCTCGTGGGTTCCTTGACTATTTGAAAAAGTGAACTTTTGAGCAAACCTTGTTACAGTCAACGACCGGAATTAGATTGTAAGAACCACCCCACTCCCTGCAGGGTAAATTAAGATTTCTCATAATTATAGCATCATGTTCGCTACTTACATAAATTAGTTCCTCAAGTCAGTTATCACTATCGACAGTCTGAGAGGGAGTCCTATATACTAAACCTATAATTAATTTCATTCCCGAGTTATCTTTAATTTCAACAAACATCACATTTATAGTATCAATTTCTACAAATTTTTAGGATCACCTGAAGATCAGGGCCCCCAGCCTCAATTACCAAATGATATCTTCGTTAAAAATAAAGAAAATATCACGACTTAACTAATCGTCGAGGACGTACAGTTGACCTAATCAGGCATTGAATTTATTATTATATTTGGTACTGTAAAGCAAAAAATAAGAATACATGGGGGCTCTGATCTTCAGGTGATCCATTTTTTAATTATGGGTTTTAAGTGTAACTGAACGTATAGTACTGTACCACCACTGCTTTTTCCTATGCTATCATTGTTAAACATTGTTTATTTATTGCTGTGCAAAAGAAAAAATACACCAACATAAAATTTTGTGATTATGAACTTTGAATTAAAACCGGCGCAGTAATAGACTATAACAACTATTTGAGAGAGGCGAGTTACACTATCCTAACTTAACCCAAATTAACAATCTAAATAAATCGTTATTTGACCAATGGTTATTGCTTTTAATGCAGTAAATTAGTTATTTTTTGAATAATTGTAAATTAAACATGGCGGGCAGACCTATAACTGAATACCTGGTTAGGTTAATTGAATGGCCGGTTAGGTTAATTGAATGGCCGGTTAGGTTAATTGAATGGCCGGTTAGGTTAATTGAATGCCCAATTAGGTCAACTGTACACCCTTGACGACTGGTTAGGTTAAGTCATGATATTTTCGTAACCAATCGTCAAGGGTGTACAGTTGACCTAACCGGGCATTCAGTTGACGTAACTAGGCATTCAATTATAGGTCTGCCCGCCATGTTTAATTTACAATTATTCAAAAAAAAGACTAATTTAGTGCATTAAAAGCAATAACCATTCGTCAAATAACGATTTATCTTTTAAACTAATTTACGGCCAGATTCTGAAGGATTGCCCAGGTTTGTACCGATACAATTTTGAAAAACACCGTGAAATGCTAGACTAGCCGGATACGTCTAGTTTACTTTCTATTTTAGTTAGGCTTCGGTTGATATATCTTAGTTTATATTTTTCCGCATTTAAGAAAGTCCAAAATTTAATTCTGAGCATAGAATTACCTAAAAATATATATCTTTTTATTTACCTGAATTATCTGCGTTCGGTAGTAAGTAGGCCTAGTTTTTGGGTCTTCTCAGTTTCATTCACTGCTGATTTTTAATAAAAAGATATATTTTTTAGGTATAAAGTTATCTACGAAAATGTATTTCTTTTAAAAAAAAAATGAGTGAATGAAACCGAGAAGATCCATTTTTTTTATCACAGGTAACGACAGCGTAATGTCCAGAATCTAAACAGTTTTCATGCCAACATTGAAGAATTTCTTTTAAAGAATGTGTCCTTATTTCTTTTTTCTTTTCTTTATTATTATTATCATTACTAGTACAGTTCCCGCCGCTTCGCTGACGGTTAGACAGGCTAAACTACAAAAAAAGAACCCAGCCGTGAAAATTTTGAGCTTCACATTGTGTCAACATTTCTGAATCTGGTATCTCCCAAAACCTCCTCACCCCCTTTCATACAACTTGGGGGCTAACCCCCTCCCCATTACCCCCACCCCTCCCCATTACCCCTCCCCTCCCCCATTGCTAAACTACAGAAAAGAACACAGTCATGAAAATCTTGAGCTTCACATTTCCGCCCGTAATACAATTTCTGAATTTTTTTCTCACAATTTCTGAAAGTGACGGACAGACGGACAGCTCTCTTATTATAGTATAGATTATTATTAAAAGCGTCAAGAAGGATTATAAACTATACACAATACGAAAACTGCATCCACATTAATCTTTTTCAACAAACATTCTTTAGTTACTAAGAATTTGACTGGTTTATTTGTACTTCACGATAATTTAACCTCTCAATTTGTATTAAATATGATAAAATTCGGTTTCAGTAAACACACAAGTTTCTCATTCGGCTGCCATTATTTTTACCTAATGAAATCTATTTGCTGGATATTTAATAATGATTTATATGTTTTATTTCGGTAATTTTCTTTCAATGCTTAAAATATAATAATGAATAAAAGTAGGAAGGGAAAACTTTGGCGTTTCCAGCAACTCAGTGATTAAGGTAAAATAAGATTAAAAGCAAATTAGTTACCAAAACTGTTCAGAAAGAACGACACAGTGTCACAAAACAAAAAACCAAACCAAAACTCACGAAGTAATTTTTCAGACTAACTAGATTTTTTATCCAATCCAAAGGGAACATCCACTCAGTCGTTATACATTTGGCAAGGTGTTTAGAAAGATTCCAATTACTCATGTTCTGAATGTTGCATCGTTCAAATCTGTCCGTTTATTTCAGCAATTTAGCGGGTTAGTATTTTGATGTTTTAAGTTGCTGGTTGAAAAAGAATTTTCAACCGTATTTTGTGATGCCAATACAGTGTACATAATATATTTCATCTAGAGTCCCGACCCTGGTGTCATTAAACAAACGAGATATGTTTGCAGCTGCGGACTGACAGCAACCTGGGCCCTCGGGCATAATGAGGTCCTGGGCCCCTTGAAATCTGATATTTTTCATATTACAGTTCGATTAGACACGACCCAATTGAGAACACTCACTGTTTTATGATGACTGCGGGCCGGGGCCGCTGGGCCCCCTAATGGCCCGGGCTCTCGGTCTATGCCCGATTGCCCGACCGCCCCTATATGTTTGCATAAATTAGATACAGCGTATACAAATAGATTTTATCAAGGCTGAGAAACACTTGAATGCCGTGTTTCATAAACCATACTTTATAAATATTTTTTATCTGCTAATCTTTCCTGAAGTCATGCTGTTAATAAAATCTAACGGTCGCAGGCCCATTCCCAATGAAGGGCTCGAGTTGACTCCATCCAAAATTACAACCACTCGTTTCCATTTTCGAGGCAAATGTTACAGTTTCCCGTTACCAAAGAAAAACAGTCACCCCAAGATGAATCTCCATGATTATTGCTCCGAACTGAATTCATCATTACAGTGGTTGATTGGCCGTTTAACGTCATTCGTCCGACAGAGGGCACTAAGATGGGCAGTAACGCCACTGAAAAAATAAATCCCCTTTAAGAGAACTGAGTCGAAACAAATTAATTATGCGTAGTGGATAAGTTACTGCACCTCATCCCCTCTACTAAGTTTTGACTGGCTTGATCCACTCTTTCGCTGGGTGATCACCACATCAATACAAAACTGTAAATACACCAGAAACGAATAATAATTGCAATTACAATTAGTTGGTTGCTTGACTACTTCCATTTACAATGTTTCAACTACAGTGGGTCGTTGTGACTAAAACCATAAATTTGCATCACTTTTGTTTAATATTGGCCTACTGATGTTTAATATACTGAATAATCGTTTTCTTACAAAATTTTTCCCCATTTTGAGAAATAATTTAAAAATGTTAAATGGAGTCATTGTGAGTCAATGTCTATATGCAATTGAAAAATAAATTAAGAGTTATTACAGAAAAACAAAAAACAACCTTACGGGCAGGATATTTTTGCTAGTTCCTGCAGAAGGCTGTTTTGTTAGTTCCTGCGGAAGTCTGTTACATATTTACTGTACAGTCATGGTACTAATATGTGTTTGTATTATAATGCAGAGTATTGTTTAGAAAACATATGTTTTATTCTTGACGAAGAATAATAGCTATATATATATATAGAATTCTCTAATGTTAACAAACTGTTTTGATTACAGGAAATTTTGCAGCCTAGACTGAACCTGTATAGCGGGGCTTCGAATCTAGCTCCAAAATCTCGCTGTTGCATTATACTGTACTAAACAAACTATGAAAATAAAGTTGATTAAAGCATAATTATTTACAAAGCCATTGATTTATATTTCTCTATGAAAGAGACGTTATATAATTTCCAAACAACGTTAATACTGCAACCTACAACTAAGTTTTATATCAAACACGATATCTTTGCAGATATGTTTATGGTTCCCATTACATTAAACCACTCGTGATTCGCTAGGCTGTTAATTTGAGAGTCTTGGGTTCGAGTTGATTCTCGGCTTTAACTTCAGAAGTCGGTGATCAAGGTACTTCTCCGAGTCTTTCTTGACGGGGTAGTAGTAGTTCGGATCCCACATAAAATTGTTCGAAATGTTACAAAGGAGATGAAACGCCTCCAGACATTATTACTACTACTACTACTACTATTATTCCACGGGAATAAAACAATTTAAAACCATTTATATGAAAGTGAGTGGAAATTCTAAGATTTAAAGTGGAGAAAAAGAAGGGAAAAGGCCTTTAATAAACTTTGGTTTGTGGAATTATTCCCAATTTTTAGATGGTTTATTACTTTCGCTTAAACTGAATATAGTCTGCCAGAATTCTAAAAGTTAGAGACGCTTTGTGTACTGCATTCACTCGTAATATAACCTTGTATTTTCTAGCTGTTATAGCTTGAAAAACCAATGTAAAACACGACGAGTGTCGTACGTCATGCTAGCGAGGCCCGGGAGAGGAATCAGGGGTCCTGGTGCTACTTTTGATTCCTGGCCCCTTTACCCCCGATTACCTCCTCTATCTTCCAGCCCGTCCCTGCATACCAGCACACGAGTGAATTTCATATCACATACGCCGTATGCGTCATTATAGTGTCGAATGAGTTTAATCAAACTGAACTCTTTCATTGGCTTCTTTTGGTGCGAGTTTCGGTCGGAAATTACTCGCAAGACTTTCCTTGGTGGTCTGAAAGAGTTTTGATTTAGGAAAGATTTTCGAATAGCAATTATTTCTTGATTATTGTCGACTTCAAATTGTAGCTTCAATGACTCCAATGTTGATGGAAAAGAGAAGTTAACCAGAAAATATCAGGCATGCATTGATAACTGGGTTGTAAACAAAATGTTTCTTATAAATAATTAATATAATTATCAATAATAACATTTTAATTCAGTATAAATAATTCTAGGTATATTCTCATATTTAATATATAAGGAGACATTAAAACATTGATTCATTGTTCTTCGGGACAGACGAATGGCTCGATCAGTGATCTCGCATACCAGCTAAAGACCACGGGTTCGAGACATGTATACGAGTTAAGTACTTTAATTTTTCATTTACACACTTTTTCATGGTGAGATATATATATGATGAATAAAACCACGAAGGGAAAAGAAACACAAAGTGGTGCTCAAGCGCTTTCGTCTAATGACATCCTCAGGAACACAGTGTTCCTGAGGATGTCATTAGACGAAAGCGCTTGAGCACCACTTTGTGTTTCTTTTCCCTTCGTGGTTTTATTCATCATAAATATTTTTCACGTGTCACTTTCGTGAAATAATTTTCATATATATATATACATATATACACAGTATATGGGTTTATTTTAACGGTCGTCAGATCGTCTGAATATTCTAAATTAACCATTTCGTTTCTAAATTAACCCCTGTGGTTAAAATTTAACGGCCCGTTAATTTTAACCCCAGGGGTAATTTAGAACACTTAGGCGTCTCGGACGACCGAACGACCGTTAAAACCCCCCTGTATATATATATATATATATATATATATATATATATATATATGATGAATAAAACCACGAAGGAAAGGAAACACAGAATGATGCTCAAGCGCTTTCGTCTAATGACATCCTCAGGAACACTGAAGTACATAAAGGGTTACAGCCTATATATAGGTTACAGAAAAAAAAAAAAAACTATACACACATATATATATATATATATATATATAAACGGAGATAAAAAATTATTAAACATTAAAGGATTGTGGGAGGAGCATACAAATTTGTAAGGAAAAACTACCGATTTTTAGCAGAAGATTAGCACAAGATCAAATGAATTGTTTCCAACCAATGTTATAGAAAAAAAAAAAAAAAAATAAAATACAAATTATACTGGAAATCTGCCCGGGTTTTAGCACTTTGCCCTTCTTGTTTAGGTTCGATGTATATAAAAATTTTTAAAAAAATACAAGTTATTTGAGTAGCATACAAGTTTACTAAAGATTTAGGGTTCTACCCTTCTTATCTAAATCTGTTCTGAAGGAATTCAAAACAACAGGATCGAGTTGAAAAAGACCTTTGCTTATGTTGAAGTTATTTGTAAGTTGGATAATGGCAGACTCAAGAATATTTCTATTAACAATGTTGCTAGAGTGAAATAAAACTGAAGTATATTCCAATCAATACAGTGGGATAACTCTGACAAATGGACAAAAAGGGCACTGGACGACTGTCCTGTTCTAACGGAATATTGATGCTGTTTTATACGTGTGCAAATCCTTTCCCGTCTGACCTATGTAAAAGGAATCACATTGTTTACAACCAATTTTATATAATGCCTGAATTATTGGTAGGGCTATTTTTTACAATGATATTTTTCACAATATTGTTATATGAAAATACTACATTAATATCCAAAAGTTTAAGTACATTAGCAATGCCTAAAAAGCCCGGGAAAAATGGAAGTACTAAAATATTTTTGACAAAGTACGAGTGTTATTATTCACACGATAGAAAGTTCGTTTTGCCTTGTTGAGACAAGATTCCATAAACGCAGATGGATAACACAGATCACTTCCAATACCGTTGATTTTTTCCAATTCGGCATCGATGTATTCCGGACTGGCGATCCTAAGGGCGCGGAGAAACACTGAAGAAAAAATGGCCTTCTTAGTGGGGGGGGGGGGTCATGTCCCGAGTAAAAATGTACGTAGGACAAATTGTTTCTCCGCCCCTTAGGACCGCCAGTCCGGAATACATCGATGCTGAATTGGAAAAAATCAACGGTATTGGAAGTGATCTGTGTTATCCATCTGCGTTTATGGAATCTTGTCTCAACAAGGCAAAACGAACTTTCTATCGTGTGAATAATAACACTCGTACTTTGTCAAAATATTTTAGTACTTCCATTTTTCCCAGGCTTTTAGGCATTGCTAATGTACTTAAACTTTTGGATATTAATGTAGTATTTTCATATATACAATATTGTGAAAAATATCAGTAAAAAATAGCCCTACCAATAATTCAGGCATTATCTATAAAATTGGTTGTAAACAATGTGATTCCTTTTACATAGGTCAGACGGGAAAGGATTTGCACACACGTATAAAACAGCATCAATATTCCGTTAGAACAGGACAGTCGTCCAGTGCCCTTTTTGTCCATTTGTCAGTTATCCCCACTGTATTGATTGGAATAATGCTTCAGTTTTATTTCACTCTAGCAACATTGTTAATAGAAATATTCTTGAGTCTGCCATTATCCAACTTACAAATAACTTCAACATAAGCAAAGGTCTTTTTCAACTCGATCCTGTTGTTTTGAATTCCTTCAGAACAGATTTAGATAAGAAGGGTAGAACCCTAAATCTTTAGTAAACTTGTATGCTACTCAAATAACTTGTATTTTTTTAAAATTTATTTTTTATACATCGAACCTAAACAAGAAGGGCAAAGTGCTAAAACCCGGGCAGATTTCCAGTATAAATTTGTATTTTTTGATTTATTTTTTTTTTTCTATAACATTGGCTGGAAACAATTCATTTGATCTTGTGCTAATCTTCTGCTAAAAATCGGTAGTTTTTCCTTACAAATTTGTATGCTCCTCCCCAATCCTTTAATGTTTAATAATTTTTTCTCTCTCCGTTTTGTATATATATATATATATATATATATATATATATATATATATATATATATATGTACAGTGTGTGTGTGTATATATATATATGTGTGTGTGTGTGTGTGTATATATATTTTTTTTTCTGTAACCTATATATAGGCTGTACCCTTTATGTACTTCAGTGTTCCTGAGGATGTCATTAGACGAAAGCGCTTGAGCACCATTCTGTGTTTCCTTTCCTTCGTGGTTTTATTCATCATAAATTTTTTTCACGTATTGCTTTCGTGAAATAATTTTCATATATATATATATATATATATATATACAGTGGTGTAGTGCTAAATAAAGAAGTGAGGGAACGCATTTTGAGTGTGTTACTCAGATGCAGGGGGGACAATGGCGAGCGCGGCGAGCCCATACAGCTGGGGGTCCGCGGGCACTGTAAGCCCCCCGGGAAATCTTTTGAAATCGACCAATTTCAGGGATATTTTGAGGTCATATGCACTGGATATTAGGATATATTCCAAGGTTGAAGATGCAGTATTTCCAGTGTCATTAGATATATGACATCCAGTACGATCAATAAAATAGCTAACAACTGGAATGATTAACTAAAAAAAGTTAACAACTGGTACGCCGTGGTGACTGTTTCACCAGATCTTTATAGGCTAACATTGCCTCAGTCGAAGCTAAAAGAAATGAAACAGTTAATGATTCTTTCTCATATTTCTTCTAGGGGTGGGAATTCAAATTTCATGACGTTAGAGATTTGTAAGTTCGGATTTATTTGAAATAGTGAGGGAACGCCGTTCCGTCTACCAAAAAAAGTAAGGGAACGCCGTTCCCACGCGTTCCCACAGCACTACACCACTGTATATATATATATGATGAATAAAACCACGAAGGAAAGGAAACACAGAGTGGTTGGTGCTCAAGCACTTTCGTCTAATGACATCCTCAGAAACCTGAAGTAAATAAAGAGTTCAAGAATATATATAGGTTACAAAAATATACATATATATATATATATATATATATCCCCGCAAGGGGGTTCTAAGCTCGTGCTCTTGAGTGCTCTTTATGCTCGTTTGTACGTGCTTGTTCCTGGAGGTTTCACGTGCGCCCTCCCGGCCCTAGCACCCAAGGATGATGGGGCTCGACCCTGCAGTCCTTGGTCTTTTTCCACTTCGACTGTCCCCTCCACCCTTTCTTTTTCCTCTGTCTTTCCTCTCACTTTTTCTTTGTTTTTTCCGCCGAAATATGCCCTTTTAAATAGAGGCGAATCGGTTCTTCCCGAACTTAAAAAAAAAAAAAAAATATATATATATATATAATACAAATTGTGAGAGGAGCATACAAATTTGTAAGTAAAACTACCAATTTTAGCAGCACTTTGCACTTTGTTGAATTCGGGCAAAGTGCTAAAATTGACAGTTTTCCTTACAAATTTGTATGCTCCTCCCACAATTTTTATTTCTATATTTATATATATATATATATATATATTTTTTTTGTAACCTATATATATTCTTGAACTCTTTATTTACTTCAGTGTTCCTGAGGATGTCATTAGACGAAAGCGCTTGAGCACCACTCTGTGTTTCCTTTCCTTCGTGGTTTTATTCATCATAAATATTTTTCACGTGTTACTTTTGTGAAATAAAATATTATATATATATATATATATATATATATATTATATATATATATATATTCCTCCTACATTTTAGTCGTGGTCATTGAAGTTACATTAGCTCCTACATGTGATGTCTTATTTTTAAATTTTTTTTATTACTTACAGCTTGCGTTAAAATAGGTAGGGATGGGTTCCATTAAAAAGTTTACATAATGCACTTCTTTTTTTTTTTACTATATATAATGATTATTTTTTCGAATTTCACTCGCATTAGATTTTAATTTAAAAACTAAATGAAATTATGATACTCCTCCTCCATACTACCCCAGTTTTTTAATTTAGATTAGGTTAGGTTAGGTTAGGTTTGGTTACACTAACCTAACCTAAATTGAACCTCAAAAAACATCTACAACAAAGTAGTAGCTATTTGACAAATTTTAAGTTTTCAGTGTATAAATTACATACTTTTATTACATTAATTGGCAGAATTTTACTATACAGACAGTCAGAGCTGGGCAGTATTTAAATACGTATTTAAATACATTTGTGTATTTAGAACTGTATTTATAAATACATTGTTTTTCATGTATTTAAATACTTTAATGAGTATTTAAATACAATGTATTTAAATACTCAAAATATAAAAATGTAAATACTTTTACTGGTTTAATACACGTTCTGTACTAGCACAGTACGACGCGTCGACAGTGTAGTACAGCATGGTTCATGTTTCAACGTGTCAGTTCAATCAGTTGTGTGCCACTCTTAGTCGAAAGCGGTTGATTTCTTTATCGTGTGCGTGTCATGGCTTCAACAAGCAAGTCCGGTGAATGTAAAATGTATTTACAAATATTTAAATACAATTGATGTATTTTGTATTTAGTATCTAAATACATTCGTAAAATGTATTTAGTATTTAGTATTTAAATACATTTCTCCCATGTATTTAGTATTTAAATACATTCAATGTATTTATTGCCCAGCTCTGCAGACAGTGTTCACAGACAGACAGTCCATAACAGCTTAGTAATATGTTAAATTAGATTAGGTTAGGTTGATTAACGTTGGTTAGGTTAAATTAAGCTAGATTAGGTTGGTCAGGTTAAGTTAGGTTAGTAATTAGGGCGCTATGGGCTTTTGTCTATGAATACTGTCTGGATACTAAGGTTTTACTATTAACTAATATTTAGTTTATTTTGTCTGCTTATTAATAAATTCAGTATTTAAACTTAAACTTCTAAAAAAACGCGTGAATTAAATCTATCGAATACTCAAACGTTTTTAAATAATAAAAAATTTGAGGCATTGAAAAAAAAAATAACCTGATAATTTCAAAATTAAGAGATTCAAGCAAATTTAGAGAGATTTGACGAACTTCAAAGCAAATTTAAATCAAGATTTGTTTGTATATAAAAAAATATCTTCCAAACTAATACTTCAGAAAAGGTTTATGAAGTGTGAAATACAAAAACTGTTATTGCGTCTTTGTAAGAAAAGATTTTTTTTTTCGTGGCGTGTACCAGTTAAGTGACGCCATCTGGACTTTGCAGAGAAACGTCGGTCTCTTTGTAAGTGTTGATCACCTCCAGATCCACGCTCTCTTTTTTGACCCTTTTCAGATTTTGAAGTGAAAAGTTCTTTAAAACGTCGCTACGAAGACCCTCGACGCTTAGTCTGTTCTCGCACCTTCTGCGTCTGCTCGCCTCCTTTCTGTCTCGAGGTTCGACCTTGAGCACGTCGACACCTGCGGTGGAAAAAGCAAAAAGGCAAAACCGGTTAGTGCTAACGCTAACCCTCTTCCGACGGACATTTAGGAAAGAGTGGATGGAAGAACGGCGTGTGTGTGTGTGTGTGTGTGTGTGTGTGCGCGCGCTGTTTTGCGAATCATGGCGCGCTGTAAAGGCACAACTGGATCTCAATGACTGGGATCGTGCATTATTCCCAGTAAGGATTCTCTGTGGCAGTGCGCGCGTCTGGTTCACCTTAATTGAAAATCGGAGCAAACCAGAAGACAATGGGAGGTATTGTATCGTGCTGAAAGTGTACTGTATATGTGAAGCAAGTTCAAAAGAATGCTGTATTGTGAAGGTGTAATATTTATCATCGTATTATGAAATGTTGGCTCCCGGTAGTTAAGTGATCTCGGTGTCGCACGCTGGGCGGTGAGGCTCTGGGTTCGCTCCCGGTTGCTGGTACCTTGGTTGGGTTGGGAAGGCCACTCACTTTGTCAGTGATCAGGGCTCATGGAACCGTTGAGGCACACTTACCCCCACAGGTGGCATAGGTGGGGAAATGAGTTCCGGATGTTACCCGTTTTATTAGGGGATGCGTCACAGTGTAAGTGTTACAACTGTCCTAAAAGCTAAAAAATAATTTATTTTATAACGTACAGTAATACCTTTTACACGATGGTATACCGCATGGAAATATGTATAAATATATGGTGTCTGTATAGAAGTGAGGTCACCTAGAGCTTGGTTGGTTGGTTGGTTGATCCGTTTAACGTACTTGGTCCGACAGAGACGGACGGTTTACGCCACCAATCAGGGGAAAATAAGTCCTCCTTTAAAAGAAAAACTGGGTCGAGCTAAATGAATTACGTGGAGCGGGCTCGATACAGCATAGCGGCTTTCATGTGAATAAGAAGCGATTTAACTTTTTTAAAAGCATTAATAAATTACGGATGCGGTATATCTCAGAGCACGAGATTAAATCAGCAGAGTCATTTCGCAGAATATAAATAGCAAAGAAATTCCTTTCCTGAAAATTAATTTTAAAAGTAAAAATTTAGATTTAAGAAAATCCATTCCATTTACAGTGACTGAAAAAAAGACCAAATAAATAATCCATTTTTCAGTCTGATTTTCCATATTTCAACGTCAGATTGCCTAAGTTGTCTTTGTTAACATATCAGTATTTTGGTTTCCGAAACCTTAACAAAGCCGGGATGTTATATGTTCAAAGTATGCGTATGGGAGGTTTGTGGATACGTGTGTGTTGTATTTTTAGAGAGTGACAAAAGTAAATAGACACCTTCAGCTTTTCCGTAGTTTTTGATTTGATTTGATAATAAAAGTGAATAAATAATAACAGATTTATTGAATCAATATATTTAGAATCGTGTTGCTTCCCCTTTGTATTAAGTAAAGCTGACACACGTTCTGGCATTTCATTGACGAGTTTTGCCCCTTGTTCATCGTGGTATGTATTTACTTTTGTCAAACCTCTCCAAGTTAATGTTGTTTCAACACCGTTACCCATTAGATCAGCGAAGTTATAAATTACGTTAGGTTTGTTCAGTTGTTGGACGGGTGACCGTCCTCGGCGTTCGGATGATGTAGTGACCCTTAGATGGTTCAGATCCCACGTAAAGCTATAGGTCGCTTCCGTTATGTGACCCTTTTGGCCGTTACGAAGGAGGTTAAACCACTCCAAACATTATTATTGTTAAGTTATTATACTGATAATCCATCTAGAATTTATCAGTATGACTCACATTTCTTTACACAAACTTACCGGCAATATTTTTGTCTGTATACCGACTAGAGGTCTTCTTCCGTCCGTTCAATGCCATGGAAGCAGCAGTCGAAAAGCTGCCTGAAGTTGGGTTATGCTCACATCGAAATGTCGTCAATTGAGTTTGTTGCGAATTTGATTCAAGCTGGAAATCAACTACCGAAGAACGACTTCCGAGGCCTTTCTCCGCCGCTTTCCGCTTCTTTTTTGTTCTTCTCCGACGTGCGAAACCGCAAATCATGACTAAAAAAATCATGAAGGTCTTGAGAGAGGTCACAGCTCGGAAAGTGGCGTCTTTATGGTTGTAAGACCCTCCCCCTCTCCTACACACGGGTGCATTCTCACACAGAGTAATGAGCTATTTATTCGTGAGCTAAAAAATAGTTTTAGATTGCTTCTAATCAGTGTGTTGGTTAACTTTTTGTTGGTTAACCTCTTAATGTTTACTAATATCAGTTTGTACACTTAAACTGGAATAATAATATTATTATTATTACTAGTACAGTTCCCGTCACTTCGCTGACGGTTAGACAGGCTAAACTACAAAAAAAGAACCCAGCCGTGAAAATTTTGAGCTTCACATTGTGTCAACATTTCTGAATCTGGTATCTCCCAAAACCTCCTCACCCCCTTTCATACAACTTGGGGGCTAACCCCCTCCCCCATTACCCCCACCCCTCCCCATTACCACACCCATCCCCCATTACCCCCACCCCCACCCTTCCGCCCACCCCAACCCTTCCCCCCACCCTCACCCTTCCCCCATTGCTTAACTACGGAAAAGAACACAGTCATGAAAATCTTGAGCTTCACATTTCCGCCCGTAATACAATTTCTGAATTTTTTTTACAATTTCTGAATTTTTTTCTCACAATTTCTGAAAGTGTGACGGACGGACGGACGGACGGACAGACAGACAGACAGACAGACAGACAGACGGACGGACAGCTCTCTTATTATAGTATAGATTTATAATAATACTCTTCATTTTGCTGGTATTATAGAGAACTACAGTAACCGTACAAAGACTGAAGTAAAATGTGCAATATGGAGGAAGGCTCGTCCCTGTTTAGCGTGGTCCACGTCCCGAGCATAATTTTACCGCTACACCAAAACCATTTTACCTCAGTCACAGTTTTAACGTCAATCTACTGTTATTATACTTCTCTATAATAATTAACAAAGGGTAATTAGTACACTTTTGTAAAAATCCAATTAAAATGAAATACACTCAAAAGGTGCACCCGTAATGAAATTTTTTTTTGTTTTCCGGATCGTGTTGTCGTAAGAAATGTACTTGGGACGTGGGCCAGCAACGCGGGGATGAAACCTCATCTATGCTTTACGTTTATTTTATTCTGCTTTCTTGTAAAAATATTAAAAAAGGAGACTTGTAATTTGTCCCCAAGGTATACGTACTGATTGAGACACTTTTGCCCAAATTTTACATACACACACACACACGTGCGCATCTTCGAATAAGCGATGTCTCACCTATTTTAAAGCTATCTATCTGAAAAGTAATTAATCAATCCTAATTTAACCCATCGAACCCATCAAACCAAGAAGGGGTGGTAAGTCTTTAGAACACAATTGAGGGCTCGAAATGTGTTTTCTGGTAAGGCATTAAATAGTGAGGTACTCCGTAATATGGCGCAGCGTAGCCTAGCCTACCCAAATCAGACCTAACATATTTCCGACAAAAAATGTTTCTAAATTTTTTTTTTATATCAATTTCTTGATGTTCCAAGGTACCAAAAGTGTTACCTCACAAAAAATACCCTACAACATCTATGAATTATCACACACTTGACCTCACTACGTCCAGTTGCCTACACACAAACACACACACAGTGAAGAACTTACTCAGAAAGAGGACAAAACATGAGAGAATAGCACTGAGAAACAGGAGGAAAGAAGGTGAAACGCCCGGTTTGCCTTCTTCTCTCACATGACAATGGAGTCCCGAGAATCCTGCTGGACACGAGCAAGAGTATCCTGAAGGAGAAATTAGGAATAAAGTTAAAAAGTTAAACTGCCTAAACGCAATGGCAGTTTAGTTGGTTGACTTTTTCATTTAATTGGAACACGTTTGGGCATTAAAATGAAGGTAAGAATACGTTTAACTGCGCGAAAGCAATACATTATAAACTATTAACACATTTCTGGACAAAAGGTCGCAAATATCCTTATTTCAATCAATGGAATGGTCTCCAGTTCACGTTTCGTTTCTTTGTTCAAACATACAGCGTGTGACCAACATCAGATTTTATGATATGTAAACTACATCCCCTTTACACGCGCGATACTTCACCGTGGTAAAATATTTTAAATCGAAAAAAATTCCATTCGCTTCAAAAGACATCCAATTTCTATAGTTTTTTTTCCTTCTTCTGACGCGAGCGAAAAAGTCGAGGGACGTTTATTCTTTGTTTTGTTTTCGCAACTTTTATTTATTCCGATTTTTACTCTCACAAATAATGGAGCGCCAATTATAAGACACCATCAACGTCAAAATTGTAGGCACGAACGTTCCTTTAACTGGAGCTGCAGCATTTGCAAATTGAAAAAATTATTGGATAAAGTTTGTGGAGTAACATATGCAAACAATAGTAATAATTTATTTGAATATATATATAGCTGTACATGGGATTCTCTCTCTCACTCCGCGTGTGTGTGTGTGTGTGTGTAGGAATTCGGACCGAGTTTTCGCCTTGAAAGTCGCGTTTGTAAATAAGGTTTTTAAAGTTATCGAAATCTTTTTTCGACGTCTTAAAAAGGCGAATTCTGGTTGGGTATTTCATTTCTTTCCAGTTTGTAATCGCCGTCTCAGCTGGAGCTTAATAACTCTCTTTAAGAATATCACTTTTCAGCAACAATATAAAATATATTATTTATATATATATGAGAGAGAGAGATTTTGCATTCATTTGTGAAGCGCATATTCTTACCAAGGGCGTTCTTTTTTCTATGTATAGTAATAACTAACAACTCAATAAATTTATTGAAGAAAACGCACCTTTTTATAGTTTATCACGTTGCCATGATGATGACTTAGACTTTTTCGATATTTCAGAGACTTAATAACTGCATCAATACTCATCACCGATTAAAATGTACATTGCTGCCATATTGATCGAGACCCAGTTTACTTAGCTTATCACAATGAGGCGACCCGTTACATCAGGATACATACTACTCGCCAGCGCCCGTAGCTCGGTTGGTAACACCATTTCCTTATAAGCCAAGTGAAGACACTGAGGTCGCGGGTTCAACTCCCGATGGTGCTGGTTAATAATCTAAGTGTTAGGGCAATGGGTCGCATTATTTTGCCACAATTTCTGGCACTCCTCACTGATAATTAATTGTCATACATACCACTCCAGTCATTTCTGAATTCCGACCTACGACCAAATTAAAGTGCATGAAAATAGTTGTTTCAAATGAGAATCAAATCGTGATTATGAACGACCCGTTTGCAATGACCAACATATAAAACGGAAGAAAAACCTTACCGGGGATCATATTACGGCAGTTTCCATTGTGCAAACAAGGATCCCACGAACACTCATCGATGTCAACGCACGATTTGCCATCCAAAGACAATGAAAAGCCGTCTTTGCATCTGCAATATGAGAATTTTCTGTTTTTACTCGGTACTGATTATTTTAAGTATAGTACTACAATACCTGAGTATAATTAAATGTATCTGCTTGTAAGCCCAACGTAGCCAGCCACCGCAGCCCTTAAGTTCAGGGGCCAGTGAAACCCTCATTCAGCGCTGTTCGCCTTATTGCATCCTATTAGTTCGTGATATTATTAGCAAGGTTAATTCCATTACATACTCGTGGCTTTAAATGATTCATGCAATGTATATTATTAAAACAAAATAATAATTTAAATTAATTCTATAAAATCAACAAAAAAGGCAGAAAATTAAAGCTATTACAATCATCTGTAATGTTTACGATTAACAGTGCGTGAAAAGGATGAACGATTTTATCGACAATTGAATTAGCCGCCATAGTAGCCTATTGGCGAAGGACCGGGTTGTTAATGTGATGGTTCCGGGTTCGATCTTCAGATTTCAGCGATTAAGGTATTTCTCTAGGTCATCCTTTGTGATGAGATATTGGTACGGATCCCACGTAAAGCCGTAGGTCCCCTCCGTCATATGACGTTTTAAATATTAAGAAAATAAATAAACAGACCCAATCATTATTATTGAGTTACTATTACTTAATGTTGCTGATACTTTATCGTACTTTTAGCCCAAATCCTCGTAATTTCAACTATGATTAAGAGGCAAGTTTTGCAGGTGGGAACACTTGGAAATAGGTATCAATTTTGTTTCGGCTCCTAGTACCGTTTGTCAGCGCCAATATAAGCACTGCCTCAGCCCATAAGTGATGAAAATGTCTTAAGAAATAGACGGTCGAATGAAAATTTTACACAATTCACATACCAAAATTTGTCAGACCATAAATTAATTACTCTAATATAAAAATTCTTTTCGCAGATATTCGCTTTTGAAAATTATTGGCTTGTCGACAAACAAATCCTTTCGGACAATCTCCCGCTTCTGTTGTAAATAAAACTTAACCTAGCTTAATCTCTCTAATATATAAATGATTCGAGTGTGTATTTATATAAATCCTGACAAAAGATTCCAAAATTTAATATTAATTTTAATAAATAACATTTAGCTTAAAAAATGACGTCATGAAATATTTTGCTCAAATAAAAATCAGAAAATCCTTTTATAAAAAAATAAGCATACACATACACACACACACACACACACACACACACATATATATTATATATATATATATATATATATATATATATATATATATATAATCAAAATCTCATTTCCCAACAATTTGGGGTGAGAAGACAGAAACAACCCAAATTAAATTAAAAAATGTCTAATATACGTTACAGTTTCGAGTCAAAGTATATTTCAATCGTATCTAAAATTAAACCTACAAATTTTAACTCCAAATTCAGGAAAAAAGCAAAAATTGCGTAACATGAACACTCAATTTTCCTGTGACGCGTGACCAATCGAAGACGACCCATTAGAGTAAGTGATATGAAGAGAATTTAACCTCGTTGGCGAAAAGCTTTGAAATTTTTTTTTTCGAGTCGTTTTAAACGCAATTTTGGAAAAAGTTTTCATTATTGGAAGCATCTTATTTATATGTCTGTCTATCCATAAAACATTATAAACTTAAATAAAAGTGAACTTCACATTAACAGTTTATAATAAATTATATTCGTATATTCGCCCTTGCAAATTGTACGTTTGTGATTACAAATTCTACGTTTGTAATTACAAACTGAATTTTTGTAATGTCAAATTGTGTGTTTGTAATTACAAATTCTATCATTACAATTATAAATTGTACCTTGTAATTTTAAATTGTGCATTTGTAATTACAATTTGTACCCTTGTAATTACAAATTGTGCGTCTGTTATTACAAATTGCGCGTTTGTAATTACAAATTCTACCATTATAATTATAAATTGTACCTTTGTAATTTTAAATTGTGCATCTGTAATTACAACTTGTACCTTTGTAATTACAAATTGTGCGTTTGTAATTACAAACTGTACCTTTTTTATTACAAATTGTACATTTATAATTATTAAGAATAAGAATTATACGTTTGTAATTGCAAATTACTGTATGTCTATAATAGCAAACAAAATTATTCCAAAACATTCTCTTTATCAGTTCCAAATACTATTTCCATATTTCTATACGCGAAATTAAAATGTGTCGTAATGATACCAATTCTATGTTTCTTGAGTACAAGTTTTACAGAAAGAAAAAAGTGGTGCGCTTTAGACCAGCGATTCCCCAACCAGAGGTACGGGGAGTTCCTTTAAGTGGTACGCAAAAGGATTATAAATACGCAGCTTGCTAATTTATAATTACTTTCATGATAATGTTTTAAAAAGTAATACAAGCTTTTCTTTTCCGACTTCGGGTTTGCACGTTATCCAATTTGCCGTCCAAGAAGATTTCAAATTATTTAACAATAATGAGCAAGGCCATGATTGACTAATTCAGTACAAATGTCGATGAATATTAATATTATTATTATTAGAATAAATATAATTTTCTGGACAAGGCTGAAAAATCAAGACTGAACACCACAGTCAATCCTCCCTACGGTTTTGTTTGTGATACGGGCACCTTCTTTCCTTAACCCATTAGTGCCCATTGGTAGAATTTCCTACCAACAAAATTGTTTGTCATTATTGCATCACTTTTTCTTGTATTCACTTGATCTTCGGTATGAGTCATTGATATGACGCAATTTAAAATATTGCAATCTTTTAGACTGCGTCATATAACATTAAGCATTACAAAAAATATGACGCAGTCTAAACGATTGCGTCATATCAATGACTCAAACCGAAGACAACGTGAATACAAGAAAAGTGACGCAATAATGACTCAATTTTGTCGGTAGGAATTCTACCAATGGGCACTAATGGATTAATGGTGGTGGTTAGAAAAGCATGGTGGCAAAAAGTGGTACGTCGTACTAAAAAGCTTGGGAACCCTGCTTTGACTATACTTTTAAATTTTTCTTCCTGTTTCGGATTTAATGTAAGTAGTATAGCCGCAAAAGGGGAGTGCAGGAATGTTGCAGGTTATTATGTAATGTTGCAAAGGGGGGGTGGGGGTTGTTGCAAAGGGGGGTGGGGGGAACTTGGAGGCGGCGTTATCCCCCAAGAGAAAGAAAGGAGGAGAGAAAGGAGGAGAGGTGTTCACCTGGCAGGAGCCAAGTGCACATTAAGACTTCAGCCGGCTGGCGTTGTTTTATAGACTCCTAATCAGCCAGTTGGCGTAAATGGCTTGAGTTGCCAGATACCGCGATACCATTGTATACATTATTATAGACTCCTAATCAGCCAGTTGGCTGGTTGTCAGATACCTCTTTTTAGCAGTATTATTGCATACATTATTATTATATACGCCTAATCAGCCAGTTGGCTGAGTTGCCAGATAGCGCCATGTATTCCATTGTATACACTATTATAGACTCCTAATCAGCCAGTTGGCTGGTTGTCAGATACCTCTTTTTAGCAGTATTATTGCATACATTATTATTATATACGCCTAATCAGCCAGTTGGCTGAGTTGCCAGATAGCGCCATGTATTCCATTGTATACACTATTATAGACTCCTAATCAGCCAGTTGGCTGGTTGTCAGATACCTCTTTTTAGCAGTATTATTGCATACATTATTATTATAGACTCCTAATCAGCCAGTTGGCTGGTTGTCAGATACCTCTTTTTAGCAGTATTATTGCATACATTATTATTATATACGCCTAATCAGCCAGTTGGCTGAGTTGCCAGATAGCTCCATGTATTCCGAAGACAGAGTTGCCAGATACCATTGTATACACTATTATAGACTCCTAATCAGCCAGTTGGCTTAGAAGGCTTAAATATTGCCAGATACCTGTTGTATACAGAATACCGGTAGTAGAAGGCATAACAATAAGCAACATTGCATCATTCTTTTTATTATAAATATATAGAAAATAAATATACATTTGAGGAATATGCGTATAACAGAAATATATACACACAATTATGGATATATATATATATATAAAATAAAATATACATTTCAAATAAATATACATTTGAGGAATATGCGTATAACAGAAATATACACACACAATTATGGATATATATATATATATAAAATAAAATAACATTTCATATACATTTCAATATGTACATAACAGAATATATACACATAATTATATATAAAATAAATATACATTTCAAATAAATATACATTTCATATACATTTCAATATGTACATAACAGTACAGGAGAAATATACACACACACAATTATGGTGATATATAAAATAAAATATACATTTCATATACACTTCAATATGTACATAACAGTACAGGAGAAATATCAAGCAAAATATATATATATATATTATATATATATATATATATATATATATATAAACACAAATCAATAGAAATATGCGTATAATCGTCAAGCAAAATATATATATCAATTCACTTTTTTTTCAAAATACTAAAATCGGTCTTAATCGAGTTTACAATTACATCATTATTGCTCTGCATTACGCAGTCTATGCGGCTTAATAATATTTCACACCGCTTAAAGTATAGGGAAACCTGTATTCGATATGAATGGCTTTCATATCGTTCAGTACTATTTTTGTCCCCACTTTACAACCGGTTGGCAAGTCATCTTTAAATACGTCTAGATAATCAATCAAAAGCACGCACAAGAGTTCATCGTTAGCTACATTATTAAACACAAGTTTATAAGAATGCTTTTCCAATCGAGGGTTTATTTCTACCGACTCGAGCTTTTCAATCGTGAACTCTTCACTCAACATAACGGCAATTGAAATAATCTTCTAAATCGTTACGGCAACTGCGCGTTATATAAAGAAATAGTTCTTCAGGGTGAACGGTGTAGGTGAGCTCAGCCTTGTACCGATCAATTGCTTTGTACCAAAGTTCATGGTATTTCAAAGAGTCTAAACTTTTTAAATAAACATCCAGCACTAGACCATTCTCACCAGTCCTACACTCGGTAAACCCATCGAGCAGAGCAGTGTATGCGTATTCAAAACTGTATCAAAATAAAGCATATCCGTAACACGCGCGTCTAATATAGATTTCAGTTTACGGAATCCGACGATTTCAAACATTCTGTCGAGGATGAAACGGTTTCGCGTAGGAATAAGAGCGTTATTATCAGAAGCATTCTTCCACATAAGCCTTATATCAATGCACGGCCGATCGTTATTTATACACAACGTACATACAACGGCGTATGAGGGCGCGTCACTAATCTGCTCTCTTCTTGTACCTACGTTAGCAGGTATTTTATAACGATCTTCACACCACTTATCAACTATCACAAAGATTCTATTCATCTCCTCGATACTTAAATAACACGTTTGTTTGTCGGTCTACATTCCGTTTCCAGTACATAGCTAATGGTACCGGAATTACGCGCCTGAACACGCGCAACGATTTCGTCACGGACACATCGTACGAGGCGTTGAGAATGCTGCTCAAAGGAAGTTCCATCGTATTCGAGGAGCGCACGTCTACTCGGTTCAAGCTCTGAGATAACTATGAGCCGTGTGAGGCACAGGCAGGAACGGTTCGACGGGCGGCTGACTCGATGATACGTGAATGGGCATGTTCGTACGACTCGAATTGTTGCACATATTTGTTTTTTCCGTTTCGTCACTACCAGCCTACGCACTTTGGATAAGAACTAGGCGCTAATCATCTCCACACTCCGGCGCACTATTTGAGAGGAACATATGCTCATATTTTTCCTTTCTGCCCATCAACGATACTCGTCTCTAAAATCTGTTAAAAACTCACGCATGGCACTAGCCACAACCTCACTATGAACCTCATCATGATATACGTTAATATAGTGATAAAACACCTAAGATTGTCCATGATCACGAGATTCACATTTTCAGACGTAGGGTATGAGTAATCGACATGGTGTAGCATGACGTAATACCGCTTGTCATACCACCCATCCACAAGGCTCATTATCCATACCTGCTGCTTCTCTTCTGCACGCGTTGTTTCTTTTACTTCACGGTGTATGTGAGACTTTATAAAGTTTAGCCCTGCAGCATACTTCAGCACATCGTCTGTGCAACGAAAGCCTTCAACAGTCTCGCCAGAACAATCCGTAGAGTATTTGTACATCTTGGAACTTCGCACAATCCAATGTGGCTTTAAAAGAGGCATAGGAGGGGGGAATAGGAAGTTTTTCGGTATCCACCACATCCTCACACTTTACTGAATACCATTTCATAAACGTTGTGCATGCAATATTAAGGTAGCCATTTCAATATACGTCTGATCTGAATACACGCTGATCTCTCGGGCTTACTGCGGTCGACTGACCACGCAGGGACTCCCAGATAGTAGCATGACTCACGCAGTGGGCGGAGCTTAGAACTTTCACCTACACACACACACACACACACACACACACACACAACAAAGGAGAAAGTGAAACGCTATTTGATTTATTGAGATATTCATATATTTACAAATACGATTCGAGATATTCAAGTTATATTATATATATTTACAATAGATACGATTATATACAAGACGTGTGAGTTAGAAGCATCATTGTATCCAAAGGGTACGGTATCATAGGTGCCAGGTAACTGGTAACGTTTCCTATAGGTGTTACGGCACACCATCGTACCCCTAAGTTCCTTCACGCCTCCCAGCTTCTGCGCCCGAAATTGTGGGTGCCTACAATTAGTTGGTGAGGTTCCAAACATACTAGATCCTTCAACGACTCAAAGTTAACAACCTCCCGATTCGCATGGTTGAGCGTAATACCCTTTGCCTTCACGATATATTTCATTTCATCCCCTACCCTGACCCGTACCCCATAAGTCTTAGGTCCTGTTGAGATAAAAGAGTCGGCGTATGCACCGTCCCCATACTCATCCTTGATCTCATCAGTGAGCTCGCCGAGGAACTCCCCAATAGCGGGCATGTAATCACCCTCCCTCTCTGTGAATATCACGCTATCTGTATCGGCATACAATACTCTCCGCCAAGAGAATGCAATAGACCCCAAAGTTTTTACGGGCGTAGGCTGTTGTGAGCTCGCCACAGGTATGTTTGTAACCCTTGAGGTATCTGTGGCAAATTCAGTGTTGTTGTACTTTATTACGTAAGTATTACCTACATTCACGATCTCCATGACCTCTTTATCGGGGGCATTGGCATAATCCCAGACATCGCTATAACTTTGTGCCAAATGAATGTTCCCTCTGCCGGTATTCTGCGCAAATTTTCCCCATAGACTGTTTAGACACAATTTTGCACTAAAGCGCTTGCCAGGATTCTTTACAATTTGGACACGATCAAGTTGTATACCTCGTGGAGGTTTCAGAAGCTCCCCAACCTTTTCACACCATATATAAACGCCTTTTTGAAGGATAAGGTTGAAGCATCAGGGTATCCGCGAGGAGTTGATACCGAAGATGAAAAGTCTGCCTATATTCAACGTTACCGCGACCGCGAAGGTATACAACTTGATCGTGTCCAAATTGTAAAAATCCTGGCAAGCGCTTTAGTGCAAAATTGTCTAAACAGTCTATGGGAAAATTTGCGCAGAATACCGGCAGAGGGAACATTCATTTGGCACAAAGTTATAGCGATGTCTGGGATTATGCCAATGCCCCCGATAAAGAGGTCATGGAGATCGTGAATGTAGGTAATACTTACGTAATAAAGTACAACAACACTGAATTTGCCACAGATACCTCAAGGGTTACAAACATACCTGTGGCGAGCTTCACAACAGCCTACGCCCGTATAAAACTTTGGGGTCTATTGCATTCTCTTGGGCGGAGAGTATTGTATGCCGATACAGATAGCGTGATATTCACAGAGAGGGAGGGTGATTACATGCCCGCTATTGGGGAGTTCCTCGGCGAGCTCACTGATGAGATCAAGGATGAGTATGGGGACGGTGCATACGCCGACTCTTTTATCTCAACAGGACCTAAGACTTATGGGGTACGGGTCAGGGTAGGGGATGAAATGAAATATATCGTGAAGGCAAGGGTATTACGCTCAACCATGCGAATCGGGAGGTTGTTAACTTTGAGTCGTTGAAGGATCTAGTATGTTTGGAACCTCACCAACTAATTGTAGGCACCCACAATTTTCGGGCGCAGAAGCTGGGAGGCGTGAAGGAACTTAGGGGTACGATGGTGTGCCGTAACACCTATAGGAAACGTTACCAGTTACCTGGCACCTATGATACCGTACCCTTTGGATACCAATGATGCTTCTAACTCACACGTCTTGTATATAATCGTATCTATTTGTAAATATATATATATAACTTGAATATCTCGAATCGTATTTGTAAATATATGAATATCTCAATAAATCAAATAGCGTTTCACTTTCTCCTTTGTTGTGTGTGTGTGTGTGTGTGTGTGTGTGTGTGTAGGTGAAAGTTCTAAGCTCCGCCACTGCGTGAGTCATGCTACTATCTGGGAGTCCCTGCGTGGTCAGTCGACCGCAGTAAGCCCGAGAGATCAGACGTGTATTCAGATCAGACGTATATTGAAATGGCTACCTTTAATATTGCATGCACAACGTTTATGAAATGGTATTCAGTAAAGTGTGAGGATGTGGTGGATACCGAAAAACTTCCTATTCCCCCCTCCTATGCCTCTTTTAAAGCCACATTGGATTGTGCGAAGTTCCAAGATGTACAAATACTCTACGGATGTTCTGGCGAGACTGTTGAAGGCTTTCGTTGCACAGACGATGTGCTGAAGTATGCTGCAGGGCTAACTTTATAAAGTCTCACATACACCGTGAAGTAAAAGAAACAACGCGTGCAGAAGAGAACAGCAGGTATGGATAATGAGCCTTGTGGATGGGTGGTATGACAAGCGGTATTACGTCATGCTACACCATGTCGATTACTCATACCCTACGTCTGAAAATGTGAATCTCGTGATCATGGACAATCTTAGGTGTTTTTATCACTATATTAACGTATATCATGATGAGGTTCATAGTGAGGTTGTGGCTAGTGCCATGCGTGAGTTTTTAACAGATTTTAGAGACGAGTATCGTTTGATGGGCAGAAAGGAAAAATATGAGCATATGTTCCTCTCAAATAGTGCGCCGGAGTGTGGAGATGATTAGCGCCTAGTTCTTATCCAAAGTGCGTAGGCTGGTATGACGAAACGGAAAAACAAATATGTGCAACAATTCGAGTCGTACGAACATGCCCATTCACGTATCATCGAGTCAGCCGCCCGTCGAACCGTTCCTGCCTGTGCCTCACACGGCTCATAGTTATCTCAGAGCTTGAACCGAGTAGACGTGCGCTCCTCGAATACGATGGAACTTCCTTTGAGCAGCATTCTCAACGCCTCGTACGATGTGTCCGTGACGAAATCGTTGCGCGTGTTCAGGCGTAATTCCGGTACCATTAGCTATGTACTGGAAACGGAATGTAGACCGACAAACAAACGTGTTTTATTTAAGTATCGAGGAGATGAATAGAATCTTTGTGATAGTTGATAAGTGGTGTGAAGATCGTTATAAATACCTGCTAACGTAGGTACAAGAAGAGAGCAGATTAGTGACGCGCCCTCATACGCCGTTGTATGTACGTTGTGTATAAATAACGATCGGCCGTGCATTGATATAAGGCTTATGTGGAAGAATGCTTCTGATAATAACGCTCTTATTCCTACGCGAAACCGTTTCATCCTCGACAGAATGTTTGAAATCGTCGGATTCCGTAAACTGAAATCTATATTAGACGCGCGTGTTACGGATATGCTTTATTTTGATACAGTTCTTGAATACGCATACACTGCTCTGCTCGATGGTTTACCGAGTGTAGGACTGGTGAGAATGGTCTAGTGCTGGATGTTTATTTAAAAAGTTTAGACTCTTTGAAATACCATGAACTTTGGTACAAAGCAATTGATCGGTACAAGGCTGAGCTCACCTACACCGTTCACCCTGAAGACTATTTCTTTATATAACGCGCAGTTGCCGTAACGATTTAGAAGATTATTTCAATTGCCGTTATGTTGAGTGAAGAGTTCACGATTGAAAAGCTCGAGTCGGTAGAAATAAACCCTCGATTGGAAA
Organism: Bathynomus jamesi; assembly: GCA_023014485.1. Lineage (NCBI taxonomy): Eukaryota > Metazoa > Arthropoda > Malacostraca > Isopoda > Cirolanidae > Bathynomus > Bathynomus jamesi. Next base: position 104,879 of record JAJOZX010010076.1, read on the forward strand.
AGCATTCTTATAAACTTGTGTTTAATAATGTAGCTAACGATGAACTCTTTGTGCGTGCTTTTGATTGTATTCTAGACGTATTTAAAGATGACTTGCCAACCGGTTGTAAAGTGGGGACAAAAATAGTACTGAACGATATGAAAGCCATTCATATCGAATACAGGTTTCCCTATACTTTAAGCGGTGAATATTATTAAGCCGCATAGACTGCGTAATGCAGAGCAATAATGATGTAATTGTAAACTCGATTAAGACCGATTTTAGTATTTTGAAAAAAGTGAATTGTATATATATATTTTGCTTGACGATTATACGCATATTTCTATTGATTTGTGTTTATATATATATATATATATATATATATATATATATATATATATATATATATATATATATATATATATATATATATTTTGCTTGATATTTCTCCTGTACTGTTATGTACATATTGAAGTGTATATGAAATGTATATTTTATTTTATATATCACCATAAGTGTGTGTGTATATTTCTCCTGTACTGTTATGTACATATTGAAATGTATATGAATGTATATTTATTTGAAATGTATATTTATTTTATATATAATTATGTGTATATATTTCTGTTATGTACATATTGAAATGTATATGAAATGTATATTTTATTTTATATATATATATATATCCATAATTGTGTGTATATATTTCTGTTATACGCATATTCCTCAAATGTATATTTATTTGAAATGTATATTTTATTTTATATATATATATATATCCATATTGTGTGTATATATTTCTGTTATACGCATATTCCTCAAATGTATATTTATTTTCTATATATTTATAATAAAAAGAATGATGCAATGTTGTTTATTGTTATGCCTTCTACTACCGGTATTCTGTATACAACAGGTATCTGGCAATATTTAAGCCTTCTAAGCCAACTGCTGATTAGGTCTATAATAGTGTATACAATGGTATCTGGCAACTCTGTCTTCGAATACATGGAGCTATCTGGCAACTCAGCCAACTGGCTGATTAGGCGTATATAATAATAATGTATGCAATAATACTGCTAAAAAGAGGTATCTGACAACCAGCCAACTGGCTGATTAGGAGTCTATAATAATAATGTATGCAATAATACTGCTAAAAAGAGGTATCTGACAACCAGCCAACTGGCTGATTAGGAGTCTATAATAGTGTATACAATGGAATACATGGCGCTATCTGGCAACTCAGCCAACTGGCTGATTAGGCGTATATAATAATAATGTATGCAATAATACTGCTAAAAAGAGGTATCTGACAACCAGCCAACTGGCTGATTAGGAGTCTATAATAATAATGTACGCAATAATACTGCTAAAAAGAGGTATCTGACAACCAGCCAACTGGCTGATTAGGAGTCTATAATAGTGTATACAATGGAATACATGGCGCTATCTGGCAACTCAGCCAACTGGCTGATTAGGCGTATATAATAATAATGTATGCAATAATACTGCTAAAAAGAGGTATCTGACAACCAGCCAACTGGCTGATTAGGAGTCTATAATAATGTATACAATGGTATCGCGGTATCTGGCAACTCAAGCCATTTACGCCAACTGGCTGATTAGGAGTCTATAAAACAACGCCAGCCCGGCTGGAAGTCTTACTTAACAAAGAATTAGTGAGTAACTCTCTTTCTTCTACTACTTCTTTCACCACCTTTCTCTACAAAAAAAAAAAAAAAAATGGTGTCAATAATCCAGCAGGGTTGAAAGCACCTTAAACAGAAAAAACAAACAATGTGCACTTGGCTCCTGCCAGGTGAACACCTCTCCTCCTTTCTTTCTCTTGGGGGATAACGCCGCCTCCAAGTTTTCCCCCCCACCCCTTTGCAACAACCCACCCCCTTTGCAACATTACATAATAACCTGCAACATTCCTGCACTCTCCCTTTTGCGGCTATACTACTAATGTAATTACGTCTGCCCAGAAATCCTCCGCTATTCAAAGATACCTCGGTCGATTTTGAAAAATTGGAAAAGCAAAATTCGAACATGTGAACAGAGAAAAACACTAAAGTTATTTGAGATGCGTAAGGGGTGTTGCAAAAGTCCTAGTGATTTATCAGGATTTCAGGATGTTTGGCAGACCACCCCTGAGCAGCGTCACAGAAATTTGCAGTTTCTTTTATCCACTTTAGGTTAATGGGATTACACAGACCGTCGATATCGATTTTAGAATTATTGAACTGATATATGACGTTGCGATCTACATGATCGAACAAACGCGACGTCACACTGAATGCAGCGATTGCGATACGAGATTCGATTTCCTCGAACACCATGAAAACTCTCGAGGCAAGGATGATGAGTATGACGTAATGCTAAAAATATGAATACGACGTTGCAATTACAACCGGATTTTTCCGGTTCTCTTTTTTGACAAATCGTGCAAAATTTTCATTTTCTTTAGAAAATATTAGTTTTCAAATATGAAATTCTTGGAAAAAAACAACCTACGACTTTATCAATACCCCTTATGTTCCGATAGAAGCGATTGCATTCGTAGGGATGTATTTATTACAATACTATTACAAAGTACAGGGTGGCCCACAAGTCCCAACCAGTTATAATTAAAGCGAAAATACAAAAATCAAACAAAGTAAAAAGTTTATAATAAATTCAGAAATATTTATTGATTAATTATCCAAAGTGCAAAATATAATCATCTCTACAAATATTCTTTTTCTTTTTTTAAATCCGCTAGATGGATTTTAGCTTTAATTATATCCGATTGGGACTCACGAGCCATTCTGTATTTACATAAAAAATCCACGTCAACAGGAAGAGTATTAAATCCATCGGGAAATAAATCCAATAATTTTCCTATGCAAGCGAAAAAACAGTTTGTTTTTAAAAGAGGCATAAAGTCATTAGTTCACTGCTAATATGGAATTGCAGTCATTAGTCATTAATGCTCTTATTTTTTTATTAATACTTTGAAAATTCTTCTCCTGAGCCAAAAAGTTATATAAAAAGTATATTATTTCAAAACGCAAGTAATATTATTTTTCTAAACCACACACGCGCGCGCGCACACACTCTGAATTATTCAAATTCCTAAATGGAAACGCTCATACTAATGTACAGGGTGTCTATAAAGTCATGCATCATTTAAAAATAAGCAATGTCTATTTATTTATGTCTCCATCAAGCCAAATACGTTGAGGAACATTCAAAGAAACCTGCTTTTTCGTTTACAAACATGTTTTGAGATTGGTAGGAATCATTTCGAACAATACTGTAGCTATATAAATAAATGTATTTTCCTATGATGCGTGACTTTATGGACACCCTGTAAAAAACACCAAGTTATTAGTCCCTGACGGCGGGTATTGATAATTGGCTGACCCCCCAACTTGGGGGCCCCAAGCCGAGTATATTTCGGAAAAAAATTCTTATAAATAGGTAGTACTGCGAGGGAAAATAGCTGACCATCATACGATGTCCACGGCTTCAATGGTTAAAACGAAAGTGAGCTTAAAATTTATAATGAATTTGAAATAAATAAAAACAGCTGAAAAACTATTCATTGGCAACTTACCCACAGTGATAGAGTTCCCAGCTATCGACACACGACAAGGGAAAGGAGCAAGACACGTTCAAACACGTTTTTGACGACCGACAACCCTCGGTTACGTGACGAAAAGTGGTTACTTGGCCCCACCGGGTTCCGTTTACTTTCGGGGGCAGTGGTAGGCTCCGACCCTGTAGCCGAAGATCATCGATGCAACCTTCAAGAAAGGAAAGTCTAATAATATGACGGAAATCGATCGCGTGATTTTACCTCTGTTCGAAATTGAAATGTATTTAAAACTGACCTGAACACTTCAATGAAACTAGTTTAAATTTGGTCGCCATTCGATTCATGTTATGAAATTAGAAATGCAAGTTTATTTTATTTAGTTCACAAAGCTCAAAACTGTCCGCGAATATAATTCAGTGTTGAAACACTGTGAAAACACTGCGTATATTACTGTATCACATTTAAAATATAGAGAAAAACTTCATATCTACAAAGGGTTGACAAAAGTAAATAGACACCTTTGGATTTTTCATAGTTTTTGATTTGATAATAAAAGTCAATAAATAATAACAGATTTATTGAATCAATATACAGGGTGTCCGAGAATTATCTGTACAATATTTGGCTGCTATTAAAAGTCAACCATGAAGTGTAGAAATTCCAGTGTTGTCCCATTTTACAGAGAATCTCATTAAGTCTTTTCTGATACCACGTTTTGACAAGTTGTTTAGAAATGTACGCGGGTGACAGACATTGATGATTTAAAAGCAAGAATCACAGCTGCTATTGAGCGAATTGATGTGGATATGCTGCAGCGTACATGGCAACATTGGAGTATCGATTGGATGTTTTGCGAATCACTAATGGTGCACATATCGAATGTTTGTAACACGTTACTTAATAAAGAAACTTTTGAAAATACAGATTCTAAATAATCTTGTTTAAGAATTTTTACGTGTGTTATCAAGAATTTTATTAAAAGATGAAATTGTACAGATAATGTTCGGACACACTGGAATTTCTAAAAAACTTGTCAAAACTTGGTATCAGAAAAAAACTTAATGAGATTCTCTGTAAAATGGGACAACACTGGAATTTCTACACTTCCTGGTTGACTTTTAATAACAGCCAAAATTGTACAGATAATTCTCGGACACCCTGTATTTAGAATCAGAATCGTGTTGGTTTCTCTTTTGCATTATGTAAAGCTGACACACGTTTCTCGGATTCCATTGATGAGCTTTGCCATTTGTTCTTGACAATCATCGTGGTCTCTTACCGTCAACTCCCTGGACAAGCATTTTAAACACAATCGGCAAGGCAGAGATTAATGACTGTAATAAAAGTTGATTGGTTTTTATAAATAAACGATTGGTTTGATTGTTTTTGTCAGTTCAATTATCAAAAGCTTTCTTGATGAGATTATTAATTTAGAGACGGTTTGAAAGAGGAATATATTGTAGGGATTCTAAAATATTAAGTTTTCAGACCAGTTATTTGCGAGTATTGTGAAATAATCTGTTCTGTGAAAAATCCCTTTATGTATATTGACCCTTTGTCCCAATTGTAAATTGTTTGTCCCAACGTAGCTGGGCTCGCAAACAGTGCATGTAACATATAAACAAGGGAAGACGTAATGAATTTCGGTAATTGTGTTTGTGTTGTAAGACTGTTTTTCCCCAATCTTTTTCAGGGCGAAGGACCCCCTTCATATCTGTAAAGACTTCCGGAACCTTTTTTTTCTATCATCCCTAATCTTCCTACATGATAGCTATACCTAACTGTAAGCATTGTCCAGTAATTATAAATCAGGGTTCAGTAGTAGGTTACAAAATATATACACAATATATACTTTTTCAATCAATATGCGTCATCCCAGATTGAACTCGGACAGGGTATCTGGGGAAAGCCCCAGCAGGCGACGCTTTAAAGTTAAATGATCAATAAAGTTTATTACCGTGGTTCTAAATAGTCGTAAAAGAATTCCAGACAAAGCTCACCAACAAAAGCTAGGAAGCTCATTGGGCGAAAACTGGAGACCAAAGACTCCAGGGTACAGATCCGCCCGTTTTCCTTCGTGTATGTCCGGAAATTACAAAAGGGTGGCAACTCTGACCCGGTTTTTCATTTCTGTACTTTTATATGAACCACTAAAACCTTACAGTGACCTTACTTGGATCCAATATCGTTTAGAAGTTCTAAATTAGCATACGACTAAATGGATATATATTTGAAATTACATTGTGGACAGCAGTTGTTAAGTAATATTCTTAATGTAGTAGTCGTTTCATACAAAAAGTTTCAACTTCACATGACATCTTGGTGATTGTCGTGTAGAAATCTGTTTACATATTGTCGAGACTCTAAAATGTTACTCCATAAACAGGGTTAACGATTAGTTATAAATAAACTTCTAACGTACTTCGATTTCTTGGTGGAAAAGTAACCAATTTGGGGACATGTGGAAGACGCGAAATACTTCGACTTAAATGAACAATACACAATTTACCTCACGAAGCTAACCAGCCAATCGTTTATTGACACAGACAACTACATCATGGAATCAACCAACTAACGAGATTGTTTTTTTTAATGTACTTCGGGTAACCCGAATCAAGATTGTACTTTATTCATTCATTCATTTTAACTGTAATGATGTTTAAAATATTGTTCAGACGTTATAATAATTATTACAATAATACAGTTTTTATATACAGGGTGATCCACCAAAAAAAGTGTAAGCCCAAACTAACTTTTAATAAAGTAGTTTTGGGAACAACTTTTTGAAGCCCCCCTGTAATATTATTTTCACTCTCTTCGAATTAACTGTTATTTTAATATTAACTGTAATTTCCTATTAGTTACTGATGATGGAAACGGTTTTTCGAATTTTTTTTTTTAGGTAGGAAGGAGGGGGCTAAGGGCGAACACCCGCAAAAGTGACCCCTCCACAGAAGACGGTGAGAGCCAAAAACAAGGTCTCCAAGGCTCAATGATGCCATTTTTTTTTTAATATAAATTTTGAAAAGGTTGTGTAGTGTGTAAAATGCATGTATGTGTAGTGAGGAATAGAAGAAGAAGTGTGTGTTTGAGAGCATGTGGACTGCTCACAGGGTAGATGAGACACGGAAATAGATCAGCTAAGGAGGACAGTGACAGGAGAAACGGGAGTTCCAGCACTCCCTGACTCCTGCCTAACATCCACCCCGGAGTACTTTCCTGGTCGATTGGTGTCTACAAGCTCCTCCTAGCACTTTGGTCATTTTAAGAATATTTACGTAGAGTTTTACCTAAAAACAAAATTTTATAAAAAGCACAAAATTACTAATTAGTAATGACTGACAGGGCTTTGTTATAGAAATTTTATTACTGTCACCAAAAGAGAACATGTCCATTGTCCAAAGAGAAACAGAATATTACCATTTAGTAACAGTGGTGGGCACCGTTAACCAAAAAGTTAACTTCGTTAACCGTTAATCCGTTAATCATGTAACGGAAGTTACCGATAAACCGTTAACGTTAACTTTTATTATAAAAAAAATGAAAACACAATATATATATATAATTTAATTTTCCTCTCTTCTCGTTCTCCATTTTGTCCATGAGATGCATGTTGCCCTTCATGAAAATTAGCATATCAAAGTTTTCATCAGACAGGGATGATCTCTTGGCCCTCAGGATGTCCTTGCCCATAGAGAACAAACGCTCCACTGCAGCACTGGAGGGGATGGCTGTGTTGATTTTAAAGATGCGGTACCTAGAAGTACCGCCAGGACATAAAGGGTTAAGGTGAAAACGCTCCCATTGTAAGACATCAATTGACTTAATTTATGTCATCAAAGTGACATGAGAATTGAAATCTTACCTGATCAGTTTTATGGTTCTTGAAATGTATCAAGGAGACTACTAATAAGGTACTCACAGACATATTATAAATATACATGACTTACTTGACAACGATTATTTTTAAATATTCACTAGCACAAACATGTTGCGCAAGAGACAGACTGCAAATGAAACGAATGTAGTTATTTGTTGTAATTGTTACATATATTATTGAAAGTGCCTTAAAATGCTCGTGATATTTCTTGAAAGAAGTTGAAAGATTCAACTCAAATGGCAAATCTTTCCGCCTGATTTTACAGTCGACCATGTTTTGCTAAAACCAATGCCATAAATAACTACCATATTTGGTAAGACACAAATTGTGGCGACGGAAACAAATATATCGCCTGATTTTGCACTGCGGAAATGGAAATTCGTTCATCACTATTAACAGTGGCGGATTAATTGCGCACCTGCTCAGCACTGAAAATAATAGAAACTTTTAAACGTTTATTTATGAATTTTTTGGGTTAACGGACTTCAGTTAACGGAAGTTAAATGTAACGGAAGTTAATTAGTCCGATAATGATTTTCAAAGTTAACTTAAAAGTTAAATCGTTAACGAAAAAGTTAACTTCGTTAATTAACGATTAACGGTTTGTGCCCAGCTTTGTTTAGTAATGTTTTTATGCCTTTTAGAAACTTTATATTTCGAGGCGAACTTTTTTCCGAACTGTAGAGTCGTGGAAAATATTTTTCGAACAAATGAAGTCTGGAAAATTACTGAAAATTTCACTATTCAGCAACAACTCAATCAGTTAGAAGAAATAATGTGACCAATTAAAGAAAAAAGGGGGGGTATGGCCAAATGCTTTGTCATTCCTATTGTTTGGTTACTTTTTTAACTGGTAAAACTATTTTCCAACCACTTATGATTTTTTGCTGCTTTTACTTTTTTATGTAGATTTTACTGTCTCACCGAAATTTCTTTCACATTTCACAACTGTATTACTTTTCATACTAAAGCTGAGAGAGAGAGAGAGAGAGAGAGAGAGAGACGTTCTGTAATGAGAGAGGCCTATTACCGTGAATAATGTATAAGAGGACTGGCAAAATTAATTTCTCCCCATTACATCGTTACCCTGAAGAGAATTCTCAGTGCCATTTCCTTCTTCAGAGAAAATTTGACCCTCTCTTAAATCTAATTTCCCCTCTAAAAGAACTTTAATTTCAGAGGAAGGAAAATGGGTCAGCGATAAAACAATTTCAAGTCATTGAGAAATTAGATTTCAGTGACAGCGTGTCAGTGAAAATAAAAGAATCAAAGAATTTCGTTGAAAATGAGCAAAAAGAAAGAGGAAGGGAAAGAAATTTCTTAAAGTTTTTGCATCTGGATTGAGAAACTGGCAGTGAATGGGACTCGAATTCGCGTTGCGGTGAATGCTCTTATTGACTACGTCATCCTGGATCTACCAAAAAGATCCGTTCAAGCGAAGCCAATATTTAAGCCGTTTGACCATGCTGTTTTCCAGTTCCTCGACTTCAAATAAAAACGTATAAATACTTTAATTAAGTGAACTTACTCTACATTTTAATTCACTTATACCTGTTAAGGTAGTTTGGACAGACTGAAAAACGGCTTAATTTAACGCTGAAATTTTCCTCACACTTTTGTTTACCAATAAAATTATATCTTTCATTTTGTACTTTATTTTTAAATAAAAATCCACAAATAAACGATACAATTAAACCCTTAAAGGAAAAATTGTTTGTAATATTTTCACTAATATTTCTTTCTCTTTCTCCATGGACAATACGAGCATTATACAAGAGATAATGGATTTAGGGGAAAGTTTTTAAAGCTACAGAGGCTCTATTTCTTAACAAAGTTATTGAAAAATGGAATAATTTTCTCGTGGGGATTGTGGCCAGCGATTCTGTTAAAATGTTTAAGAATAAATATGAGAGAGAGAGAGAGAGAGTTACAAGGAGTTACAAGGAAAAGAAGTACCTCAAAAGGCCTTGCGGCCCATACCGAAGAGGTACCAATGGCAACGGGTGCCAGGGAAAATTTTGTAAAAATTTATTTTTCTTTCAACTATCCTAGCAGTAGTAGAAAACTGGATAGAAAAGTAGAAGGCTCTCTCCCCACCCTCCGCTCCCTCCCTGCCAGAGGGAGACTAATGGGACGATAGTTCCCTGGACTTTCGTGATCCCCTTTCTTAAAGATAGGGGTCACGTTGGCTTCCCTCCAGTCACCAGGCACCTGGCCCGTTTCCAACGATTTGTTGAAGACTGTAACCAGGTGGGGAGCCACCTGGTCGCGCACCTCCCGCAACACTCTGGGGAGAAACTGGTCTGGCCCAGGAGCCTTAAACGCGCTCAGTTTGTCTATTCTATCGGCAACGACTGTCGCGGTACATCTAACACTATCCAGGCCAGCACCTTTGTGCCTCACGCCTGGCTCGGGGATGACGCGGGTATCCTCCCTGGTGAACACTCCCGCAAAGTACTCATTAAGCACATTAGCGATGTTCGCGTCGGAGGTCCGCAGAACGCCGCTTCCGTCCTTTAACGGACCTATCATGCTTTTAATGGGCTTTCTACTATTAACATAACTGAAGAACTCCTTAGGGTTCCCCTTGCAGAGGCTTGCCACCCGTAGTTCTTCGTTACGTTTCGCTAGCCTAACCTTCGCCTTCACTTCCCTACACAGGCGGACATACGCTAAAGTGTTCTCATGGGAACGATTGGCCTTCGCCCTCCTATACGCTACTTTCCTATTTCGGATAGCCGAAGCGATGTCACGATTGAACCACTTAGGCTGCGTTGAAGCAGGGGTGACCGGTTTTGAGGGTATGGCAGCAGACTGCAGCACCATAAACTCGTCCCGGAATGCACTCCACACTCCTCAACATCGCCGCCGACCTCTAACCCCATATCTCCTACGCTATCCCTGAGGCTAACAAAGTTCGCCCGCCGGAGATCGAGCTTACTGCCTCTCGAGTTACTACGCTTCACCCGAGGGACGCACACACGGAACCTAATAAGACTGTGATCACTCCCGCCCAACGATTCGTCAACGGTGAGGCCAGTGACGAGGTTGTCTTCGGTCGTGAACACTAAGTCTAGAACGCTTTCGCCTCGTGAGAGAGAGAGAGAGAGAGAGAGTGTTTATGTTTATTTTCTTTTTTTTAAGGAATAGTATAAGACTGGTATAAGTGCTGGTCGGGTCTGATTTCAGATAATTTATTGCGGGAAGGAAATTTTATAGGAACTCACAAGGTCAAACTCTCGAGTAAATCTGGTACTTTTATTACCATCATCATTGAGATTCGAACCCACGACCTCAGTCATGGTGGTGGTACCCACTGAGCTGTTGACGCTAGTGCGGTCACGTATAGGAAAGTACTGTAGTCTAATTGTATAAATACACGAATAATCGAAGTTTAATAATACTTAAATGAAGGTAGCATTTAAGTTTTATTAATCTAGGCTACGTGTGAAACACACAAAGAACTTAGTAGCAGTTTTCTACTTCATAAACGTTTGTAAAAGCAGAAATATCAGTTTCCAAAGCTGAGCAAATAAAAGAGCCACACTCGTATATTCCGGTGTGGAATCGTACTCGATTTGGTTTTGGCAATCCTTCGTCGATTGAAGGTTTGGGGCCAGGAAGTCCCCTCTTTTTATAGTTTACAACTTCAGCCGGTTCCTGTTTGCGAGAGTGCTTACATAACTTAGTATATGAAAATCTTGCACACGAAATGAGGCATGGCAAACAAATGATGAAATAATGATTTCTGATTTTTGCTGCGTTCATGTAACTTTTAAAAAATTTAAAAACTCATGATGCAGATAATTATTACAGGGTATAGCATTTCCCCCTGTCCTTTTTTTTCTAACTTCTTTTGATGAGTAAACTGGTAGACGAGGTCATCATGTGAAGTTTTTTAGCATTTTTTTTACTAACTTTTTCATACTTTTTTTCAAATACTTTTTCTCTGAGTAGTGGCTCGTTAGAAAGAAATTGCTTTATCTGTTCTTTACTTTTTGTGCTTTCTCCAGATGAATGTCTCTCTCTCTCTCTCTCTCTCTCTCTCTCTCTCTCTCTCTCTATATATATATATATATATATATATATATATATATATATATACACACACCTTTGGTTAGCTTCCGCCCGAATTGTTCATTCTGACGAAGGTCAAGTTTTTCACTCCACCTTAGACTTACAGTTTAACGTGGAATCCGAACCACGCCCCACCAGCAGCCCAGCGTCTTAATCACTAGGCCACCCAGGGTACCCATTTATCTACCAACCACTTTCTTTATTGTGTGGAAGGATGAACAGCTGGGTTTTGCTGCGCCCCGGCTGCCGTCACCGGGCCTCGAACTCGGGGCCGATGGATTTGTAGTCAGCGACGCTAACCACTACACCACCTAGGTGCAAGCCTATTATATATATATATATATATATATATTGTCCCATTCGAAATGAAACAACTTTGAAACTCTGTAATTTTTAAACTATTAATGTGAGAATGTTGAAACTTTGCCAGTTACTACACCATATGCATAAGTTTTTGTCATAATATTTTTTGTTTGTTTCAAATTGAATTATGTTTACCCGACAAGGAAAAGCGAAATGTGTGTTATGGATGGCTGAGTTGAAGTCCCCTACTCTGGTGCAACGGCGATTCCGTACAACCTTTCACGAGGAACCACCCACCAGAAGAGACCTATATGCATGGACCAAGAAATTTGAGGAGACTGGCAGTGTTCTAAAGGAACACTCTGGAGGGCGAACAAGATCGGAAGATGATGTTGAACAAATACGCAGCGCCTTTGGTAGTAGCCCGAGAAAGTCATCCGTCATGCCAGTGTCGAACTGCAGATTCCTCGTTCAACTGTGCATAGAGTCGTGCGCAAGCGGCTACAGCTCTATCCATTAAGCTTCAAATTGTTCAGCATATAACACGTGAAGATCTTAACAAAAGGAAACATTATGCTATGCACAATGTATCTAATGTACCTAAATGTTATAATTCACATATATCATATGAAACTTTATGACATTGACTATTTACTGTGTGAATATTACATTGTTTGCAATATTCAATAAAAAATTATAAGGTTTCAAAGTTGTTTCATTTCGAATGGGACACCCGGTATATATATATATATATATTTTTTTTTTTTGTATTGGGGCGTTTACCGCCACTTCCCGCTATATGGTAGCGGATATCATGGCGAGGCGGAATACGAGAAAGAGAAACGGAGACGGAGAAAAGGCACTAGAAAAGGGAGAACAGCGGACTACAGGTGAGAAGTCACCTAAAGCTCAGATAGGATGCGAGATTGGGAGAGGAAGAGGAAAAGACGGTCAAGCGAGAAGAGAGGGCTCTCAGCGAGCATAAGGCGTAAACGTTCGGGGAGGGGAAATCAGAAAGGAACGGGAAGGCGCGACGACGTACTGACGACAGGGTGGGGCATTCCACAAGGATGTGAGAGACGGTGAGGGGCGACTGGCAGGAGGCGCAACGAGGAGCCTCCTGCCGGAACATAAGATAGCCGTGCGTGAGGCGCGTATGGCCGATGCGAAGCCGCGCAAGGACGACCTCTTTGTGTCTGGAGCGGTGGAAAGAGGACACCAATATGACAGACGGGGGCGGATGGACCAGAGTTTATTTCCGGTGGCATCGTCCCAGGACTGTTGCCACATGCGGTCGTAAAAGGAACGAAAGACCTGCACATAGTCTGAGAAGGGGAGCGGGCGGGGGAGGGGAGGCAGCGAGGCGGCGGACCGGGCTATGCGGTCCGCCGCCTCATTACCGGAAACACCAACATGGGCGGGAACCCAGCAGAAGGTGACCCGGATCCGGTGAACGGTGTGCAGGACATGGTACTCCTGTTGAATAAGGCGTACGAGGGGGTCCGGGGAATCATAGCGCTCGAGCGCCTGAAGGGCGCTCAGCGAGTCCAAAAAAATGGTACAGGAGGACCGCGAACAACCCGATACCAGACGGAGGGCTTCCAGAAGGGCAAAGAGCTCCGCGGAAAAGATGGAGGCCTGAACCGGCAGGGGGATACCCCGGGAGGTAGGTGACAATGACGGAGAGAAGACGGCGGCCGCGACACCTGCAGGGGAGCGCGAGCCGTCGGTGTAGACGGGAACGTCGTCCGAATGGACGGGAAGATGGGCCAGAAAAGAAGACCGGAGGACGGCAGGAAGAGACTCCTTACGCAGGCCACGGAGCACCTGGCAACGGCAGATAGGGGTGGTCCGCCAGGGGGGCGACAGATCGAAGGAGAACGGCAGAATAGAGGGTGGGGGGATCCCCAGGGACGAGAAAATCTCGGCCAGAGAGGCAGCGAAATGCCACGTGTCAGGCCGGGGTAGCGCCTGGGAGATCGCGGAGAAGAGTAGGGACATCGGAAGGCGGCAGATGCGAAGGTAACACTTCGCCATGAGAAGGCCCCGGCGAAGGGGCAGGGGGGGGTCCACAGTCCACCTGAAGACTAGCGACAGGGGACGAGCGGAAGGCACCCGACGCCAGGCGAAGGCCACGGTGGAGAAGAGGATCCAGCATACGGAGTGCCGGAGAGGAGGCGGAGCTGTAGACCACACAGCCGTAGTCGACACGGGATTGCACCAGGGAGGTGTACAGGCGCAGCAGAGTACGCCTGTCCGCCCCCCAGGTCGTGTGGGACAGATGTCCCAAAAGGGAGAGGGTGCGGCGAGATGTTTGCCGCAACCGCCTAAGGTGTGGAACCCAACCGAAAAATCCGTCGAGGGTCATACCCAGGAATCTAACGGATGGGACGAGGGGAAGAGGAGTGCCGGCAAGGGTAGGGCGAAGGTATGCGACAGACGGAGGCGCCGAGGACGGAAAAGCATACTGGAAGACTTAGAGGGTGAGAAAGCATAGCCAACCGAGGACGCCCAACGAACCACCGCGTTGATGGCTAGCTGGAGCCGACGTTCAGCCAAAGACGGAGGCGGCCAGAGCAATAGATAGCCAGGTCATCGGCATAGAGGGAGCTACGAACGGATGTAGGCAGGACCGTAGCGACTGTGTTCATCACGAGTGAGAAACACAAGACGCTAAGGACACTACCCTGAGGGACACCCTCCTCCAACGGAAAGCGGTCAGAGAGGGCAGAACCGATGCGGACGCGGAAAGAACGGGCGGACAAGAAGTTATAAATAAAGGAAGGGAGAAAGCCTACGAAACCCAGGGAGCGTAAGCAGTCGAAGACCGCGCTCCGCCGGGTAGTATCGTAGGCCTTCTGGAGGTCGAAAAAGACGGCGAGTACAAATTGACGCCGGGAGAAAGCCTCCTGCACGTCATGGCTAAGGAGAAGGAGGGGGTCGGTGGTAGACCGGAAGCGCCGGAAACCAGCCTGGGTAGCAGGGTACTGGTCACTCGCCTCCAAGGTAAAGGACAGCCGCGAGGCGACCATCGCCTCCATCACCTTGCAGGCACAGCATGTTAGGGAAATGGGGCGATAGTTCGACGGGAGTGAGGGGTCTTTATCGGGCTTCGGGATGGGGACGACGATGGACTCACGCCATCGGTCCGGAAATGAACCCTCCAACCAAATCCGGTTATAGAGGTCCAGTAGAAAGCTGAGAGCAGAGGGGTGGAGATGCCGTAATAAGTCATAGGGGATATTATCGGGGCCGGGGGCGGAGGAGCGTCGGGGGCGGAGGCCTCCCGAAGCTCTGTCATGTGGAAGAGGTGATTATAGGGGTCATCCCTATGAGGTGGAAATTCCGGTGGGTCGCGGCGGGAGTGGGGGGAATCGGAACTGGAGATGGCTGCAAAGTGCGCCGCGAGTGCGTTCGCGACGGCCTCCGGATCGGACACGAACTCGTCGTCCCCGACCCGAAGCACCGGGGGTCGAGGGGGGACACGGGTCCCCTCAAGCTACGCACCTTGCGCCAAACAGTCGAGGGGCAGTCGAGGAGGAGATCCCGGACACGTAACTCCGCCAGGAGGTACGCCGGGCCAGTTTCAGGACCCGACGGGCCACTGCCTTCAGGCGCTGAAATTCTATCTTGTGCTCCAGCTGGCGGGTCCGGTAGAAGCGGCGGCCGGCACGGCGCCGCTCCTGAACGGCATGGGAGCACTCTGGGGTCCACCATGGGACGCTTCGCGGCCTGGGGGAGCCAGAGGTACGGGGGATGCAACTGGCGGCAGCCGAGAGGATCTTACTCTCGAGGAAGGCGAGGGCCTCATTGACGGAGGGAAAGGCAGGAATTGATGGCGAGATCGCCGTGCCCCTCGCGTATGAGGCCCAGTCTGCTCGGGCGAACAGCCAGCGCGGGCGGACAGAGGTGGGGGGAGGAGACGGGTCGGGGTAAGACACACTGGGAAATGGTCACTGCCGGAAGAATCCGGCAGGACCTCCCAGGTGAACTCCGTCACGATTTCGAGGGAAACCAGGGAAAGGTCGATACAGGTGAAACTGTCATGGGCCGAGTGAAGGCAGGTTGGGGAGCCATCGTTCAGAAAAGTGAACTCGAGCTCGTCCATAAGGGAGAGAAGGTCCCGGAGAGAAAGGTGGAGCAAACGTCCCCCCAGGCCGGGTCCCGACTGTTGAAGTCCCCGAGAATCAGAAAAGGCGGGGAAGCTGGAGAATTAGGTCACGGAGAGAATCGGGTGGGGGGCGTACGTTAGGGGAGAGGTAAAGAGAGCAGACCGTGAGCTGGCGCCCCAAGGAAAGGCGCACGGCCACAGCTTGCAGGACTGTACGGAGCGGGAGGGGGGAAAGGGACGGAGCGGTGCACGAAGACCGCGGCGCCCCCCCTCCCCGCCCCATCGAGAGGCGGGGAAGGGAGCCCGCAGTAACCGGACACTCGAGGGAGGGAACGGGATCCCAGAATCGTCTCCTGAAGGCAGAAACACGCCGGACACCTGGAGGCCAGGAGAGAGGAGAGACTCTCGAGGCCTACCAGGAGCCCGCGGATGTTCCACTGCAGGAGCGAGGTATAGGGAGGGGTAGGAAGGTCAGCGTAAAGGATGGTTATGGGGTGGGTGGGCCGATCGGGCGGCCCGAGATTAAAGAGGGAATCGGAAAGCCCCGGAGTTCAGCGAGGGACGCCGAACGAGGGCGAAGGCGAGGGTCACCCCGACGAGGGGGCGATGTGGAACCAGACGCCGGCAAGTCCTCCAGAAGAGGAGTCTCCCGGACGTCCGGGGGAGAGCGATGCAGAGAAGGGGATGTGAGAGGTATCCAGAATGCCCCTCCCTTCACCGGAGGTGCGGGGAGGCAGGACTACGAGGGGGAGTGGAAAATAATACCTCACCCAGAGGCATTGGCAGGTCGAGGAGAGAGATGGGGCGGGTCAAACGCGGGGGCGTGCACGTCCCACCCACGCCGACCAGGCGGGCGAGTTCCCCCTCCAGTGGGTCCATCGACCGGGCCGGAGAGGGTGTATCTCAGCCCCCCACCACGAGGGCCGTCGGGGACCCCAGGGGGGAGCGTGCATAACGGTTTGCGCAGTGGGGACGGTGAGGACACCGGGGCGGTAGGGCGAAGGGGGTTTGTGTTTGGGGAGGAAGGTGATGCGAGGCTTATGGCTTCGAACCTTTCGGGGTCACCACTGGCGCGGCGCTTGCGGCCCCTACCCCTCCGTCGTGCGGCCCGCATGGGTGACGGCGGGTCACGATCCGGAATGGGGGTGCCGAAGGCGCCGGTGGAGAGGGCGTAGAAGGGGCAGGGGGGTTGCCGACGAAGCATCGGCGTTCGCGGAGGGAGCACGTGGGGACGCGCTGGTAGTACGGGGAGCCGCGGTAGGAGTCCGCTGGGCGGCAGAGGATGGACTGGGAGTAGCGGACACGGTGGGTGGAGGCGCGTTGGGAACCGCCGGTGAGGACGGGGTCCGGGAACGAGAGCCTCGGCGTACGAGGCACCACGCCGGGCCTCGCAGCCACGCAACCGCTCCCGCGCCTCCCGAGCGCTGAGAAACTCTGATGAACAGAGGGCCCGAACCTCCCTTTCAAAGAGGAAGGACGGGCAAGAGCGGGATGAAGCAGGGTGTGGTCCATGGCAGTTGGTGCAGGAAGGCGGAGCAGTACAGGGCAAGGGGTGGGGAGGGCCGCCGCAGCGGACACACAACGGGGCCGGCTGACGGCAGGAGCTGCTCACGTGGCCAAACCTATTACACTGAAACAGCGCGTAGGATCTGGCACGTATGGTCGTACTGAGAATTCGCACGCTCGTCTCTCACCAAAGCCCCAGAATACCGAAACGGGGGGCACCAGTGAGTCGAAAGTGAGGAGCAGGCGAGGAGAAGGGGCGGTTGGGGACCGCGATCTGTCGGGAAAGCGGTACACCCTCACAACACCCTGGGAGGCGAGGTCAATCTGGAGTCTTCCACCGGGATGGGTAGAAGACGAGCAGCGTAAATTGTGCCCTGGCACTGATTGAGGCGGGGGTGGGGAGTCACCGTGATCCCGCAGCCCAGGACATCGGGGATAGCGAGCAGAGAGGAGGTTTCGGCAGAGGAACGCGACCTTATCAAAATGGAGCCATCCCTCTGAGGCCGAAGGTCAAAACGCGCCGTCCCGTCTTCCCATGGATCGCTCGAAAGAGGCGTTCGTGGTTAGTGGGGAGGGGCTTGGAGGAGGAGGGGCGGAGGACGAGGAACTTGTCCATCGTCCTAAGGCCGAGTGAAGCCGTCTGCCAAACACCACCGGAACTTCGAGGGGGCGAGAAGACGAGAAAGGCGGACGGCGACGTCGGGTCCCACGTCCCCCAGGGGCCGAGGGGGCCGGGGGCGATGAGGCCCGACCGGAGTGGGAGGCGACCGGGCCGCGGGCCTCCCACCTGAGGGCGAAAAAGCAGGTGGGTCCCTATCGGGACGTGGAATATGGGGGGATCCAGGGTCGGGGGGTCCCTGCAGGTCCATCCGCTACTGGCGGGGGTCGGGCAGCGGCGCCACGAGCCTGGGGAAGAGAGGGAGAGGAGGTGTCGGCAAGAAGAGCAGACGGGGTGGGCGAGGGCTGCCGACTGCCCTTACCAGACCCACGGTCCAAAGAGGTAGTCAGAGGGAGGTCAGATGCACAAGCCGGGTCGTCAACGAGGTCCATTAGATTTGTAAGTGTTTCCATAGAAAATTTTTATTGTTGTTTCGCGCCCGGGCCGCGGTGAACCGATTACCCGGGGCCCAAGGGGACCAAGCGCACGCCGGCGGGGTGTGCCTCGTCCCATGTAGGTACCCCGTTTCAAAAGGGGCCCTTGCAGCGTCGAAAGTTCTCCCCCGCCGGCAGCAAAGACCAAGGCCCCCCAGGGTCCCAGGCCTGGGCACCCTACCAGCCAACTTAGTCCGGCCCCGGCCATGGGGGCGAGACCCCCAGCGACCAGCCCCGGCAGCCCACGGGGCGCGCGAAGTGAACAGAGAAGCAGAAAAAACAGAGGGGCAAGGAAGAGGGTAAAGAGGGGAAGACAGGAAAGAGGGGCTGTAGGATAGCAGGGTATGCTAAAGTCCACTTCGCAACCGGCGGGGACCCGGCAGGGCCCCAGCCGCGGCTGACCCCCCTCGCCACATGGAGGCAGGAGCCCGCGGGCGATCCACCCCAGAAAGACCGCCCGCGGGGAGGGGATATATATATTATATATATATATATACACAGGGTGGGCTGAAAGCCTGGATCCATAGGAAAATATTTATTTTAATACATAAATTACCACAAATGGTAAATACTAAAATGAATATCACTTTAACTCGTAAATGCGTATCCGTGATACTGTACAGTAGTTCGTACTCCAGTATAAATACTCAAATACTTTTTTATTTCAGCCCAGAAATGGCTTCGAATCTAACAACAGGAGACCGGGTAGAACTGTGCTCATGTACGCAAACAGGGCGCTACACACAGAGAAGTTGCTACCGAATTCAATAGAAATCATCCTGATAAGCATCCAGTAACACATGCGACTGTTGGCAAGTTGTTTAAACTTTCAAAGAAACAGGAAGTGTACATGATCGACGGCGTTCTGGTCTCCAAAAACTGCACTGATGAAAATACCTCTGCAATGGTATGTGAAACTTTAACGAATAGTCCAGTAAAGTCAACAAGAAGATTATCAAATGAAACACGCATCTCGAGAACGTCAATTCGAAGAATTATTAAAAATCATAAATTCCATCCCTAAGTGTCTCGATGTCAGAGGCCGCCAATTTGAGCATTTGTTATAATTTGTTGTTTATACTGGAGTACGAACCACTGTACAGTATCACGGATACGCATTTACGAGTTAAAGTGATATCATTTTAAGTATTTACCATTTGTTGTAATTTATGTATTAAAATAAGTATTTTCCTATGGATCCAGACTTTCGGCCCACTTGTATATATATTTTATTTTTTATTTTTTCTTTCTTAAATTAACATCACTGACGCTGACTTATAAACTGTAGCGTAGAATCAACCTAAAGTTTGGAACTAATCTGAAACCACAAATTTTTTGATCTTCACCAAAAAATATCTAATTTTAACTTTAGGAATTTGAATGGAACGTAAATTTGTTATCATGTTGGACCTTGATTACACGCCACGGTAGCTTAATGGTGAAAAACCTGCTTTTAACCTGGACGTACTATGTTCGAATCCCGTTTGGACCTCAGGTTTTCAGTGATTAAGGTGTTTTTCTGGTCCTTCCTTGCTGATAAGGTAGTGATTCGGATTCCACGTAAAGCTGTAGGTCCCCTCTGTCCACACGACCTTTGCGTTACGGAGATGAAACAGCTCAACCTATTTCAAATTTTTTAGTAAACTCAAAATTTTGAATAGTGTGAAAAATTTGGAATATCATAAACTTTTAAAATCTTTAAAATTTTCTTCAGCGTCTTTAAAATTATGATTCATATTCAGGAATGTGCGGAACCATTTAGGTCCCCAATCCTAAAAAAAAAGAAAAAACTTTGAATGTGGGTGAAACTGACCTTTAGCGAAATCTGCGCGCCTTGAATACTCTCCCGTTCACATACTGTGGCGTTCCTCCCACATGGACACCGTCCAGACGGCTCACCTGCAATAACGGTCGTCCATCGAGCAATAAGGACGAATTGTAACGGTCGTTGTCACCATCGTCGCACGTTAGAATGACCGCCGAACCGACTCTGTTTGAAAAGAAAGAAAAATGGTTTCTCTTTCACTTCAAAATGAGAAAGGTGATGGAGGAAGCCGAATTGAGGGAAAGAAAGAATTCCACGCGTTTGGTTTTCGTCCGTTCCGACATCGGATATCGGCGTCGATTGCCTAAGAGAACAGGAGACGCGATGAAAATGAAGTTAGTTCATTAACATCTTTACATTTATTTACCAAATGTGTGTGAACATACACCAACTGTATGTATAAACATTTATTAAAGGAAAAATAAGATTCACTCCGCGAAAGAATTTACTATTAGTGCCATAGCATGGCGTTTCGATCTCCAACAATGGGGTCCTCTTCAGATGAAAGCCGAACAAGTTAGAAGTGTATATAATAAATATGTTTAACAATAAACAAGAAGATAGGCCTATTACAATATATTTTCACGATTTCATATTTATATCATTTAAATTTTGTGCAAAGGGGATTGGCACTCCAATAGAAGCCATCTCTTAGGAACCTGTACTTTCTCATCCCTTTTCATTATCGTTTCCATCCTAAACCGCTTCTTCTCCAGCTGTTTTCAATATTAGGGAGAACTTTCACTCAGCTTCGCTTGAAAGCGTCAATGAGAAGTTTTGAGGTTAAAAATGAGAGCATTTTTTTTCTTTCCAAAACTTTTCAAAAAATAGCCTTTAAAAAACTGTCATGAAAATTCTTTGACAAGACGGTTTTTAGCATGTTTTAAATGATCTTAAGAAATTTTTAGACGGCAATTTGTTTTACATTTTTTATTTGTTTAGTCCTGTTTAACTCGAAGGATGTTGAAGGGTTCTCCCGAAAGTGCTACAGAAAAATGTGAAAAATTCAAAACGGTATTTCTCTGTGGAGGAGGATCATTTTTCTTCCTATTTATTTTCGTGTATTATTATTATTATTATTATCATCATTACCACCAAATTATACGGTATAAATTGCTCTTTAAAGGAAAAAAGGTAACAGTCATGTTCCATATCCACCAAGGAAGTGAGAGGTAGAGGACCGAGCCTGAGCTAATTTAGGCCGAATCAATTAAAGGGATGGGTGGCCGGTCAGCCGCTACTTCGTGATACAAAACACAGAAAAGACAACCGCCTAGCTCTAGGCAGCACTGGGGTTCGAATCCACAACTCAGCGGAGTCTGAGCACTGCCGGGGTAGGGCGCCCTAACCGATCGAGCCCCAAGGAGACGGTCATAAATCGCTCTTTAAAATGATAAAAAAGAAATATTGATAAACGACGTGGAGTAAAATGTTTACCTTATCTCTAGCCAGCTTAGCTCAGTGTGTAACACTGTTTTCCTCAAAATGAAGCGAAGACAATGAGGTTGGGGATGAGTTGGCCTGAGCGCGCTGTGCCAGTTTCTGTTTCTCGTCACTGATTATAATTATCTTATCTACAATGTACCTCAAATGATTTCGAATGATCTTTGCAATAATAATAATAATGATGTTTGGGGCTGTTTAACCTCCATCGTAAACCACGGGTCGCTGCATCATCTGGTTTCGGAGTACAGTCATCCCTCCAACTACTGCCCAGACCCAACATCAATTAACTTAGCTTAATTGACATTTTATATATATTTTACACGAACTGAAATTGTACATTCCTACAAAGACGTGTATATTTAATCAATGCCAGTAAAATGGCGCAGCGCTCAAGCCAACTAATAAGACCCATTGCTCTCACTCCCGTATTAATATAGCTAGCATCATCGCGATTCGAAACCCCGACCTTCATTTTGCTTATATAGGGAAACGGAGTTACCGACTGACATACGGACGCTGGCTTCCGACACTTTCCTTCCACGCAGTCATTTCGGACGAGTTTAGAAGTTGTTTTCAAAAGAATTCTTCAATTAAAACGGAAGGTGAAGTTTATTACCATTTATTTAAGTAATATTTCAATTCGGAGAGAATCTATTCCCGTATTTTTGGAGTTCAATGAATTGTGAACGCCAAAAAGACCAAACTTTAATTCAGACCAAAATAGAAAGACTTAAAACTCGGGGAAAACGCACGCATTACCAGATAAAAATAAAACTATTATATGTACACTATTTATGTATACATGCATGTATAATGTATATACACCTGTATTTGTATGAACGCATATATATATATATATATACACACACACACACACAGGGTGTCCCATAAGTTCGGTCTCATAGCAAAATTTATTTTAAATTAAATGTACAAAAGTAATACACATTAGAACTAAAACAATTGTTCAAATTAATGTCTTGTTTTGGGACCTTTTTTGGTTGCAGGTAGAATAACACGCAATGGCTAATATGGAAGCGAGTTACACTCCTGAGGAGTCCCCAGAAAAGTCCCAAAAGAAGACATCAATTTGAACATTTGTTTTAGTTTTTATGTATTACTTTTTGTAAATTTAATTTAAAATAAATTTTCCTACGAGACAGGACTTATGGGACACCCTATATATATATATATATATATATATATATATATATATATATATATATATATTATATATATGTAGGAGCAGTGTGTGTGTGACATTTTATTTCCGGAATCGGTTTGTTTACTGTAAATCTTCATTTCTAATTTTTTTCTATTTAATATTCCCCCCCCCCCCCCCTTTAATCCCCCCTTCTCCCTCCACAACTAAAAATTAAACCTAGACAAAAAAAAAACATTTTATTGGTTCAAAAACAAACCGTTTTCCAACCATTTCAATCTTTCATTGTCGAATGCAGTCATAATCCTTAAGGAAAAAATATTTAAAAAATGCAGTGAAAAGTTGGGTGTGTGTGTGTGTGTGTGTATAGAGCGACATTTGCGACTCAATACTTTTTCTTCTCGGTCTTTGAATGTAAATGAGATCGAAGTAAATTTTCTTAAAGGTTCCTCTAACTCTGCTATAACGCTTCGTTCAGCACTTTTTCCGTCATCAGTAGGTGGCGAAAGAAACGAGATCGCACCTCATCTACGCTTCAAGTTTCTGCTTTCTCTAAACGACTTTCTCCCTCCTGCGTGGAAAAACGGTTGCGTGACATTTTCTCCCTCCGAATTTCTTTTTGCCTCAATATAATTCCTTAGGAGAGCCAGGAACTGGCACAGCGCTAAAGCCAGACGAACGCTGTCCATTGCGCGATTATTATTATTAATATTAATCATCATCATCATCGGGATTCGAACCCCCGACCTCAGTGTCTTCACTTCGCTTATAGAGAAACGGCGTTATCCACTGAGATACGAGCGCCGCCTTCTTTTTGCCTTTTACTTTATTTTTCCACGACGCTCCTGGACTAACCTTGAGTAGACCTTGCGGTTTTTGCGATCGTAAGTCTTTATACTTCCGTATCACGTTCATATTTCTTTCGTGTTGATTTTTTTTTTTTAGCATTTATTCTCTTCGTACAATTCTTTATTTACAAAAAAAAAAAAAAAAAAAAAAAAAAATATTTTTTCCCCCAAAAATTTATTTTTTAAATTTTATTTTTTTAAATTTTCATTCCAAATTTTTTTTTTTTTTTAATTCAGATTTTTAATTATTTCTTTGAATAAATTTTGCGTTTTCTTTCTTCAATTATCTTTATTTCTTTTTCTTTCTTTATTTCTTTTTCTTTCTTTTTTTGAATCGTTTTTTAACTTTGAAGTTCGTTTTTTGCGAAAAGAATTTTATTTTCGTTTTGTGGATTTTTTTTAGATACTAATAACGTAAAAATAAAGGTCGCGTCACGGAGGGGACCTAAAGCTTTACGTGAATTCTGAATCACACGTTGCTACATAATCTGGAGGAGGAAGACGGTCATCCATCCAACTACGAAACAAACCCGACGTCGCTTAGCTTCGCTAATCTAACGGAAAGCGGTGTCTCTACGTGGTGACGACGTAAATTTTTAAAATTATGTCTATTTATTTATTTGTATAAGGAAGTACATTTAAAGATTAAATATTAAGCTGAAATTAGCAAATGGAGTGAAAGAATTTTATTAATGATATTTTGTGTAATATTTGAATTCGGTATTAATTCTGAAGCAGTCGTTGTAAAAGTGTGTCCGAAAAAACTCTACCCAATGGGAAATACATGGTGTGTGTGTATAAAGTAACGCAAGTGAAGAGACAAATGCGATTTGAATCGGTTTAAACTACGAGGGCCACTCAATATATTTTGCCCCACCTTTTTTTTTAATTTCCAAGTTTCCTTGTAAGTTCCAGGAATTTTGTACACAAGTAGTTACATACCTTTTTCGCAAGTTCTTATTTTTCCACATAGTCTCCATCCTTTTCTACGGCTTTCCTCCACCTCGAAACGAGGGCCTTTATTCCTTGCTGGTAAAAGTCCGCTGGGTTCCGCTGGAGCCACCTCTTAGCTTCCTCAACAACCTCATCGTCACTCTGAAACTTTCTTCCACGAATAGCGTCCTTCATTGACCCAAACAAATGGAAGTCTGAAGGTGCCAGATCCGGGCTGTATGGAGGGGGGGTAACACAGTCAAGCGCATTTTTGTGATGGCCTCTCTTGTTTGCAAACTGTTGTGTGGTCCTGCGTTATCGTGCAAAAGAAGGACGTCTTCCAGTTTTCTTTCCGGTCGAACTCGCTTTATACGTCTCTGGAGTCTCTGTAGGGTAGCAATATATGCCTCTGAGTTGATTGTTTGTCCTTTCTTCATAATGTCCACCAGAATCACCCTTTCATGCTCCCAGAAGATGGTGGCCATAACCCTTCCTGCAGAGGAAGCCATTTTGAACTTTTTCTTGCGTGAGGAGTCTGCGTGATGCCACTCCATGGATTGGCGTTTTGTTTCAGGTTCAAAGTGGTGTATCCAAGTCTCATCCCGTCACAATTCGTGAAAAGAAGTTATCCCCTTCTGTCTCGTATCGAACCAACGACAATTTCTTTTCTTTGGGCTTTGTGATCTTCAGTCAGTTCGCGAGGAGCAAACCGTGAACACATTTTTGAGTATTCCAGTTGCTGAATTATCGTATTCACACTTCCTTCACTAATTCCTAGCTCCAGTGATAGCTCCTTGTATGTGACCCGCGATTTGATCGAATGATGCTGTTAGCACGTTGCACAATGTGAGATGTGACAGCCGATGCCGGGCGACCGCTGCGTGGCTCATCATCGAGGCTGGCTCTCCCTCTCTCCGATGATCTCACACGTTTAGACCAGCGTCCAACTGTGCTTCGATCAAAAACAGCATCTCCGTAAACGTTTTGTAGACGTTTGTGAATATTTCCAACTGTTTCCTTCTCTGCAGTTAAGAACTCGATAACAGCTCTCTGTTTACGACGCACATCACTGTCAGACGCCATTTTCGAAACTGCGTTAACCATCGATTTTATACAAGGGTGTTTAAAAGCGGTTTTATACAAGGGGGGGAGGTTCAAACTGGAAAAATCCGGTTATGTGAAGGGCAGAAAGTTCAAACTTAGGGCCCAAAAGGCATTTCAGCCCCATGGCCTATTATTTAGCTAAGAAAAAGGGGTGGGACAAAATATATTGAGTACCCCTAGTAGTTTCAATTCGTCTATTAACTCGTAAAAACATTTTCAACACTTCATATAACCCTTTTTACTGTCGAATTTACAGTTGTTATAAAGAATGTGTAATAAATATTACTCGTCCATGTTCACTCGCGTTACTTTATACACACCCTGTATGTTTATTTATGAGACCATATCATGAATATTCAAAATGTTTCCCATTGCTCCCATTTATTTTAAAGTAATTAATATAATTAATTTATTAATTGGATAATTAATGAAATTAATAAATGGAATATTCTTAATTGGTAGAAACTTTTTATAACAACTGAACTCGCGTGAATGAGAATTCGCTTCAAACTAAGTTTTTACCCAATAAAGAAAGAATCAAATTAAAAAATGAACACGGCAATAAAAATTCCTTAAACTGAAATTTAAAACTTGGGTAAAAATAAATCTCTCCCAGGAAATACTTCCCAGAATCCACAACGACATATTAAATTTAAGCTCACCTTAGTGCCTTCACCCAATGCCATTTGCCGTCGTTAACTTTAACTTTCGTTAGGCACAAAATGGATGGCACCTCCGGATGGAGGCGCAGACTAAGGCATAAATTGCCCCCATGCAGCAGAAGGGCGAGTCTGTCTTTCCGTGGGGGGAGGATAAGCTAATCAATTCTCCGTTTTCGTTGCGAGTTCTTAACCTGCAAAAGACGAAGGTAAACTATTGTAAAAGTTAACATATATATAATATATATTATATATATATATATATACAGTATATATATATATATATTTGAGATCGTATACTCAGAAAATGGTGTGTGTTTTAACTACAGTGTGTTAAAAATATTAGAGGGTTAAATTTGCCTTCTTTTAATTTGAGAATTGCCGTTACTCATTATTTTATTACTGTAATAAATGACGTTGTAATTTCGCCCATTTAAATATTGCATTCGTTTATACAAAACTTTCCCGTTTTAATAACCAGTGATGAGCAGAGGCGGATTAAGACACCTCGGGGCCCCGGGGCAAAGAAAAATATGGGGGCCCTTTTCTATGGTTTTTATTAACAATACATGTACATGTATAGTACATAGTACATTTACACGAATTATATGTACGGTGCTCAAGCTAATTGAGAAACAAACTTAAAAGAACCTCAACACAGTGTATTTTGCCGTTTGCCAAAACCAAACACTATTAAACAAACTTTACTTTAGGGCCTATAAAACATAACATAAAACAGGGAATTTGTCAGTTTGTGTACTCTGTCATATTTAATCAAAGTAGTTTGCGAAATCTCGAATTATATCATCGAAACTCAGTTGATTGGGGGGGGCCCCTCAAGCATGGGAGCCTGATGCTTCAGCCTCAGTGATAATTAATCCGCCACTGGTGATGAGTGCCAAAAACTGGGACGGCGCTCATACCAAATAAACGCAGCCCATTAGGCTAACTCCCGGATTATTATTACCAGCACCGATCCACGGCCTTGGCATTTCCTGTTTTGCTCTTGGGCGTAAATGTTATCGTGCATAGAAAAACCGCAGAATGGAAGACAAAATGACGTAAATCTTCGCTGTTGCGCATATTCGTGACCTGCAAATGATGCGTGACAATAAAACGAGAAAAAAGAACAGTAAAAACGAACGCGGAGTTCAAATGAATGAAACACGAAAGGGCTCTTCCCATTTTTGCCCGTTTCTATATCATTCTTCGTTCAAGAACGAGAAATCCGGAAGCGAGACCGCGGACGGGAATGGGAATGACATTGAGTGAGAAGTAATCAACGAGAAAAAAAAACTTCCAAAATGAAAAAAGGTATCGAAATTACTTTCAATAAAACAACCCATTTAACCGTGAAATATTTTGACCCACTAGTGAAAAAGAACGCCTCAATGCAGTTTTGTAATGTATAAGACCGATTGTGCATGCGCTCAATATATGTACTAAAGCGAAGGGTTTGAAGGAAATCTCAAAACACGGATTCGTACACGAATTAAAAAATAGATCATTAAAGGAAATTGTAAAACATTTCAGGAATTTGAAAAACCGTTTCAGGTATCATTGCGAGACCATATCGTTTCACATAGCACGAGAGACTCCAAATTGGGGGCGCACCTCAGCTGCAAAGTAGTTGAAGATGAGACTGGAGCGAAGGATAAAGCGAGCGTGATGAAACTTTCTTCTGCGAGATTTGCTGGCACCGTCCTCTTATCGCACGAGTCACCTGTCCAGCCAGGTAAAACACTCGCACCTTTTACCTGGTGACCCGACACACTGTAATGAAGACAAAAGGGGCGCAATGAGGAGAGCATATTGTCGTACGCTCTCGCTGGAGAGCAGGATATTGATGTTTTAGGATTGCTTAACCTCCTTCGTAACGGCAAAGTTCACGTGACAGAGAAGACCTACGGCTTTACGTGGGATCGGAACCGCGGGTCGCTACATCATCTGGACGCGGAAGACGGTCACCCATCCAAACTATTACCGAAACTGAACTTTTCTGAACTACGGGAAGCGGTGTTGCAACGTCACCACAACGTAGCCATGGAAAGAATAGATGCTCCGCTAATGACGGGTAACTTAACCCTATATGGACAACTGTTACAAATTTCTAACTTTTCATATACACTCATTTATAACTTAATCCTACAGAAAATTCTGTCCATAGAGAGTTAAGAATAACCTTAAATTAATTGGGTGCTTTCCTGTTAACGGAAATACCTAACCGCCCGCCATCATCTGGACTTGTATCTTGCGGAATTCATGTGGCGACAACGTACCGAAAGCAGCGACGTTTTTTCTGCGATTTTAGATGACAAAGACATTTTGGCACCCCCCGCTACTAACTGATTGTCGCTTACATATTAACTAATTTCATTTAAATGATTAATAAATTCGGTACTTACGTATTATCGGGACTACCAAACTGTTTATGATGTATTTTTGCTCTCGTCATTTCGTTTAAACTAACGAAAATATCACAACTTAACCTAACCAATTATTCAATTAACCTAACTGGGCATTTAGTTGACCTAACCGGGCATTTTCCGTTATATTAACCTGTTAGGTTAATTCAATGCACGGTTAGGTCAATTGAATGCCCGGTTAGGTCAACTGTACGCCCTTGATGATTGGTTAGGTTAAGTTGTGATATTTCGTTAGTTTAAACGAAAATGATGAGAGCAAAAAATACAAACAGTTTGGTGGCGGGCGTTGGGTATTCCCGTTAACAGGAAAGCACCATTAATTGAATTGAATCCACGGATTTTAAATTCAATAAAATTAAGTAAATTTAATCCTTTCGCCTTTATTTACAAGGTGTTTAATATTGGAGTTAATATTGTCAAAATATCATCATACTGATAGTAATAACAAATTACTATTATTACTATTAACTCACTCTCCTCTCTCGGAGCACCTCCTCTGAGCTTCTTTGCAGTGCATCGACAAACAGTTTGGAGTGCTCCTTGAGCTTACAATTCCATGACCAAAGTCCTGTACCTACAACGATAAATTCAAGGTTTGATATATATATATATATAACCTAAGTTAAACTAACCAAGTTTATATATTCAAGCCAAATACGCCGAGAACAATGTTTTACTGAATTAAACAAAAATATCCCAGCAAGAAATGGGACGTTTTATATAAGTTTTGTAAGCGTTTGTTACGTTTACAAAATATCACATTTCTTGCTGGGATGGGATCTTTTCCGTTTGACTGCCGCCATTGAAACATAAGAGGTGAGTGCCCCCAGCCTTCTTTACTTAGCATTATAAGGCTAACTAACGAAAATATCACGACCTGACCTAACTAACCAATCGTTAGGTCAACTGACTGTACGACCTTGACGATTGGTTAGGTTAGGTCGTGATATTTTTGTTAGTTAGCCTTATAAAGCTAACTAAAGAAGGCTGGAGTTTAATTATTTCAATGGCGGCAGTCAAACGGAAAAGATCCGGGATGTTTCTTACAAAATTTGGCTCAATGTTACAAAATAACGCTGTACTTTCTCTCTAAATCCACATCTCGTATACAATATTATCATATATGGGAGACTCCCATTGGGAGTGCGTGTATTACATCATCAAAACCTTTAATCATAAACAAGAAAAGAATTATCAGAAAAATAAACAAGAATTATTATTATGTTCAAACATCAGGAATCTTCAAGAACCTGCGTATATTAAAATTTAAAGATGTATTCGAAATACAGATGTGCTCTCTAATGTTCAGAGTTACAAAAGAATCAGATAAGTCACGAACGTGAAAACAGGGTGTACGGAAAGTGAATACAGTATATCTCAAAGACAAGTTTATTCGTACGCTTATTTATCGGTGTAATAATGGACCAATCTACCGAATGAATTAAGAATAATCAATACTCTCTCTCATCTTTCATAAAGCGATTAAAGTCACTTTTAAACAAAACAAATTCAAAGTTAGTGAAGGCACTTTCTTTTTTCTCCTTGCTAAAATTCTTATTATCCTCCTCCTAAAATTCTCTCCTATCACTTTTCAGCACACCTCGTGTTTCATTATTCTTTATATTAAGTGGGTGCTACTATAGCGTGATTCCTACCAGTGACTTCGATACTATAGGGTGATTCCCACCCGTTTTGGTTCGAAACTACAGTACTGTGTAGAGTGTGATTCCTACCGGTGACTTCGATACTATAGGGTGATTCCCACCCGTTTTGGTTAAACTACAGTACTGTAGAGTGTGATTCCTATCCAGGTATAAATGAAAATATAATAAATATAAAATGCATTTATTATTCAATTTTATTTATTTAAAAAATAGTTTCGGTGCTACTATAGTATGTGGTCTACCTACGATTGGTTAGGTTTAGTCACGATATTTTCGTTAAAACTAACGAAAATATCATGAAACCTAACCAATCGTCAAGGGCGATGGACATTGGAATGTAAACAAGCAATTAGTAAACAAGGTAAGAAGCTATAATTAAAAGGTAAACCGCCGAATCGAGGTAGGAATCACGCTATAGTAGCACCATTAAGTGTCTAATAAAAGTATACGTCCTAGTCTGTAAGTTTTTCTTTAGTATTTAAGTCTATTATAAAACTCTATAAAAATCTTGTAATCATATCAAGGAGATCTTCTCGGTTTGACGGCCTACAATAGTGCAATAGGATAGGATGTGTACGATAGGAGACTCCCTCTGTCCAGATGTGCGTGTGGAAAGGTGCGGAGCGCACTATCGTAAACAATATAAGGTAATGTACCACACAAAACTTTCCAAACTAACCAACTCAGCTTTTTATTTAGTTAAAACTAACGAAAATATCACGACTTAACCTAACCAATCGTCAAGGGCGTACAGTTCCTAACCGGGCATTCAATTAACCGGGGTATTCAATAATTTTCCCGTAGATTGCCCATGTTGATTGCACTAATTGATATGTAAAGTTTCAGAAAAATCTGTAGCAGTCCCCGTCAAACCGAAAAGACCCCATATCTATTATTAATTATATATAATAGAAAATTAGTAGATTTCGTTGTGTAAAGCGTGCAGCACGCTTGCTAAAGGTAGTTTACAACTGTATACAGCATCTATGTTTAATAATGAATTATAACCACCTATGAAAAACTATATATATATTTGTAAATAAATTAAATTAAAATATAATTCCATTCTCTTTACAACGAAATGTTTAATTAAAAGAGAAAATTGCGGGTTTCTTTTTAAAGAATAATTTGCTACTTCTAATCTAGTCATTTTCTCGTCTTGAGAAAATTAAAATTTTTTGAGTAAAAACTCCTTTTGTCAACAGTACAAACGCTGTTTTGTGTTAAGTACATAAATTTAATACCTTTACTTATTTCTTACAAACGCTAAATGAATTCAAACTGAGCTCTAACGTCCCATGGCTCAGTTGTATCCTTTAATTCTAGTATTATTTAACATATGTCATTTATAGTTTTAACTTATACATCCTTTTAGCTTGGATTCGGATATAAAATACCATTACTAAAATTTAACTCAAAACTCAGCAATTCATCTCGTGAATGAATAATTTATTCCGATATTCAGTTTTCGGATAAAAGTTTGCTTAATTAAAAAACAAAAATTTCTAAAAAGCATAAAAAGTAATTGGTATTATTTTGGACGTTTTCCAGTTTATGTACCGTTTTCTACAGTACATTACATACAGTGTTTCTTTGCTTCTGTTAGGCACAGCATAGAGTAAAACAGAAGGTTAGGTTACGTTAGGTTAGGTTAGGTTATGAAGAACTTAACCTCTCTTAAAAAGTTGTTATAATCGCGGCGGTTGTATCACCAATCAAAAATAAATTATATGAAAAACGGTACACAAAACTGGAAAAGGTCCATTATTTGTTTTTGTTTTTAAAATTTATTATTCCCCCGCTAAAAAAAAATGGATCACCTGAAGATCAGGGCCCCCATGTATTCTTGATTTTTGCTTTACGGTACCAAATATAATAATAAATTAAATTGAATGCCCGGTTAGGTCAACTGTACGCCCTTGACGATTGGTTAGGTTAAGTCGTGAAATTTTCGTTAGTTTTAACGAAGATATCATTTGGTAATTGAGGCTGGGGGCCTTGATCTTTAGGCGATCCAAAAAAATAATTATATATATTAAATATATATTCGTTGGTAATATTTTTTAGAAATTTTGCTTGTACACTAACTTTTTCCCGAAACTCCCATTGGTTACAAAAGTCGGTAGGGATACACTGGGCCGTAGAGTATGTACAAGTAGTATAAGTATGTACATTGTACAGTATGTATAATAGGTGTGGCCCAGTGTATCCCAACTTTTGTAACGGACTGTATACGATTATAAATAAGTATATAATGATTAAGATGACTGACCAGAGTCTCGATTTTCGGCGGGACAGTTGCTGAAATTAACATTGAAATATCTGCTTCCGATGCCAACAAAACGTGTTTTTTGAGTATTGCAATTGCAAAATTTTCTCAACCACGGCACGGCAATTTTCTCAACCCTCCCCCCCATTGAACTCACATTGGGGGAGTTCAGGATATGTCCCGCTTTTAACTTAAACAAATCTGGTCACTTTAATAATGATGGGGTTGTTTGACTGGTACTTGTAGGTTATCTCCCCCCCCACCAATTTTGACAGAATATTTTCGTTAAAACTAACGAAATATCACGACTTAACCTAATCAATTATCAAGGGCGTACAGTTGATCTATTAGTAAATAGTAAATACTATTCCAGAAACAAACAATGTTATAATTAATAATAGATCAACTGTACGCCCTTGATAATTGGTTAGGTTAAGTCGTGATGTTTTCGTTAGTTTTAACGAAAATATTCTGTCAAAATTGGTGGGGGGGGGGGGGGAGATAACCTACAAGTACCGTTTGACTTCCTTCGCAACATCCAAGGTCATATGACGGAGGGGACCTACAGCTTTACGTGGAATCCGAACCACTACATCTTATTTCTTGAATCAATATACTCGTAGACCAATGTGAACTTAAACATTACTCCATCATGGAAAACTTAAAAAAAAATAGTGTATCTTAAAATAACTAATAATAAAGTACAAATGCATCAAATTATAACGAGTGTACATTTGAGTTAAAAAAAAATGATTCATTTTGTAAGAAAAGATTGCCACCTTTCAAATTTAAAAAAACCAGGGATTTAACCTTTTTAGGACGACTGGTACAAATTGGTAGCGTTTCAGATACACGAATTCGTAACTTAAACCTACAAAAAATTTCGGCCTTAAATGGTTAAGCTCCACCGCCGAGTTTACCAGACCGCTAACAATTAATCTGATGCGATTTGAGTCTTTGCTGACTCTTATTAGTTGCAATTTGGTTCATGAATGGGATCACCTGAAGATCAGGGCCCCCAGCCTCAATTACCAAATGATATCTTCGTTAAAACTAAAGAAAATGTCACGACTTAACCTAACCAATCGTCAAGGGTGTACAGTTGACCTAACCGGGCATTTAATTTAATTTATTATTATATTTGGCACTGTAAAGCAAAAAATAAGAATACATGAGAGCCGAGAGTTTCGAATATTCGTGCCGTAGTATTCAAAGGACAAACAGAACGTTTATAAAAAGTACCAGAGAAACATTAATTTCTTTTAAGTGACACTTTAACTCGTAAATATTAACGTAATTACATCACGTTTTATGTTTAGTGGAACGTTGAACTTGAAACAAACCAGTAAAATTTTAAGTGTTGCCAACTTTCACTCCAGAAATAAATTCTGAAATTCTGTCACAAAAGTGGGCGGAGCTTCATTTCTTGTATACTGCAGCATATAAAATTTCACTATTGAGGTGTTATAACAGGGCTACTTCTAAGACAATTTTAGTGGGTGGGTTAAAGTAATTTTTGGATCACCTGAAGATCAGGGCCCCCAGCCTTCTTTAGTTAGCCTTACTGTATAAGGCTAACTAACGAAAATATCACGACCTAACCTAACCAATCGTTAGGTCAACTGTATGGCCTTGACGATTGGTTAGGTTAGCTCGTGATATTTTCGTTAGTTAGCCTTATAAACTAACTAGAGAAGGCTGGGGGCCTTGATCTTCAAGTGATCCTAGTTTTTTGGAGTTTGTATTTGCTCACAAATAACACAAATCAAGTTAGATGTACAGGGGTTAGACAAAATAATATGAACACCCGCCGATTTCACCGGTTATCTTTACGGACTGCTCAGACACAAAGTAAACGGTCAAATGACTGGCAAACCTATTTAAATGCGTAACAGAGAGTGTATACGTCGTTATAACCCTCACGTTGTTTTTACAGATCTGAGTGAATTATGAATTAGCAGTTATGAAAGACCTGTCAGACTTCCAAAGAGGGCAAATTGTCGGAGCGCGGATGGCTGGTGCATCGGTGACGAAAACCGCTCAGATGTTCAATGTATCCAGAGGAACTGTCTCTATGGTCATGTCTGCATACCAAAACCATGGAAAGACAAGCACCGACAAATGCAATAGTGGACGCAAGAAGAAGCTGTGTGATCGAGACCGCCGGGTGCTAAAGCGCATTGTGACAAAGAACCATAAGACCACAGCTCCAAAAGTGACTGCAGAGCTTAGCCAGCATCTTGCAAGCCCGGTATCGACCAGAACTGTACGTCGCGACTCGCGAACTCCATGGAGCTGGATACCATGGGAGGGCTGCAATTGCCAAACCCTTCCTTTCGCACATTAACATTGAGCGGCGCAGAAAATGGTGTAATGACCATAAGAATTGGTCAATGGACCGGTGGAAGAATGTAGTCTACTCCGACGAATCCTCCTTTACGCTATTTCCATGTTCCGGTCGAGTTTACGTCTGGAGACAGCCTAAAGATGCTTATGACCCCGACTGCCTGACCCCAACCGTTAAGCATGGAGGCGGATCTGTGATGGTTTGGGCAGCAATATCGTGGAATACTCTTGGCCCAGCTGTAGTACTGCATGGTAGGGTTAACCAGGTCCATCCCATGGTCCAAACGCTGTTTCCCAATGGCGGCGCCGTCTTCCAGGATGATAATGCACCAATCCACACCGCTGGGGTCGTTAAAAACTGGTTTGAAGAGCATGTTAGTGAAGTAGAACGCTTGGATTGGCCTCCACAATCCCCGGATCTTAACATTATCGAGCATCTGTGTGTGTCAGTTGAAGCAGCAGGTCAGAAGCCGATTCCCACCGCGGCGTCTTTGGAGGAACTGGAGCAGGGTTTGCTCGAAGAATGGCTCAGGATTCCTCTAGCCACTGTCCAAAAGCTGTATGAATCAATTCCCCGACGCATTGCAGCTGTTATTGCCGCTAAAGGAGGACCAACTCCATATTAAGAATAAAAACCGCCATTTATCAAGGTGTTCATATTATTTTGGCTAACCCCTGTATATGCTGATGCATATATACTCAGTACTCACATGCTCATATATACTCATATATCAAAAAAAACTATTTTAACCGACCAACTAAAATTGTCTTAGAAGTAGCCCTGTGTTATAATACTAATGTTTGGGTTGTTCAACTTACGTCACAATAACAAAGGTCACGTGACGGAGGGGACCTACAACTTTACGTGGGATCCGATCCATCTAAGGGGCGGGCTATGTCTTGGCTAGAATTGTAAAATTCTCAAGAATTTGACCTACAGAGGGGCCACAAAGTCCCTTAGCAGTGACATTACAGCATATCTGTATGTTGCTCTTGTTTTTCAGGAGGGATTTTGTGGCCACCCTGTATATTTTACAGGGACGCAGTATTGAATGGAAGTTAGCCCCTAGAAGTAAGACCCCCAGAAGATGAGGCCTTTTAGTAAATGTTAAATAATTTTAGCTGGAAAAATTCAATTTTTCCCAAAAATGGACATTTCAGGGGAGGGGGGGGAGGCCTAGATACGATATTGCACACAACCAATTGCTAACTTTAGCATACTGCCAGGTAACAAGAACGCACTAATTATATAATTCATTTCTTGAGCAGATCTCCATCTCTTTGAGTAAACGCCCTTTTTAAGTTTGCCCACTCAAAAATGTTGAAAATTACTAATTTCTTGTTAAAAATAATGTATACTAGTAACTATATGCTAGTGTAGCATATTTAACATAATTGAAACATATTATCTGGAGTTTCATTAATATATAATATTTCTGTTTCAGGAAATAGTGTCACGTACATTCGAGAATAAAACAGACACTTTTTGCTACATCTGTGGTCTGTTCACCACGAAATCCCAGCAATGGAACATTACCACCATGATAAAGAAAGCATATCATCTGTACTTTAGTTGCAGAGTGGGCGATCAAGATAAAGAATGAGCCCCACATGTATGATGTGTCACATGTTTTACAAATCTCGGACAATGGTTGAATGGGAAGCGCAAATGTCTAGCCTTTGCTGTTTCTATGATTTGGAGGGAGCCCAAAAACCATATAAATGAGTGTTACTTCTGTCTCACAAAAGTAGGAAGGACATTAAGTATACTGACGCAGAATCAGCTATAAAATCAGTACCTCATGGTGGAATTTGACGGAGATGGCACCTATATAGATGGTGATAAAGGATTCATAGCACCACCACAGTTCACAGAGCCTCATCTGATTTGTCAACCTGAGCTGAATGATTTGGTCAGGTACCTAAACCTAACTAAAGAACAATCCGAGATCCTGAGCTCAAGGCTGCAACAATGGAACCTACTAGCAATAAACACCAAACCATCATATTTTAGGAATCGTCATGTGATTTTAGCTTAATTTCTGCTTCTGCAAAGATGTCAGCGGCTTGGTAGCTGCCCTAGGCTATGAGCACAATCCTGAAGAATGACGTCTCTTCATATATTCATCAAAGTTGTTCTGCATAATGGGAGCATCTATCAATCAATTCCCATTGCACATTCAGTCCATATGAAAGAATCGTATGAAAATATGGACACTCTCCTGCATGCCCTAAACTACTGTCTCATAGTCATAAATTCTGTTACAAATAAGTAACAACGAAATGCATTCTTATTTGCCTAAATGCTCAAGATCCCTCCTTAAGGTAGGTAGACCTCGAACCTCTTCGTTCTCCACGTACGAAAGTTATAAAAAAACGAGGAGCCTCGATTTACACATTTTTTGCTCTTTCCCTGTTCATTACAAACGCAGACTTTGTGTCCACTTTATTAGTGACACTACGCCTCTTTATCTTCTCTATACTATAAAAAGGGAGTCCTGTCCGTCCGTCCAACACCATGTACGAGTATTTACGTACTATTAAACGATTCTGAACATAGAAATAAATGCGCTTTGCTTTCTTTCAACTTTTTACTTTAGCGCGTTCTTTTTAATTATTTGGTCAATAAAACTATAGAAAAGAACGCAGCAATGAAAATTCTAAACTTCACATCCGAACCCATTGTATCAAGATTTGTGCTTACGATTTTCATGGCTGCGTTCTTTTCTATAGTCTTATTGACCGAATAATTGACTCCCCAGTAGTTGGACTGAGGCCGAAGGCCCCACCGCAGGTCTAGCTAAACGGACCCGTAGGACCCACTTTTGCTAGTACAGTATTTATTAAAACCTCTGCTGTAAAATTAAAAGTCAAACTATAATTTTTACTCAGTTTTATAACTTAAATTTAATGAACTCTCGTTATTCTTAGCTTGGTTCAATTTTTATTAATAATTGTTTTTATTAAACATAACTAAGATTTTATGTTCTAAGTTTAAGTGTCAGAAAGTTTATAATTTGTTACTTCAATTAAATTTCAAATTATTGAAAATCAAAGTTTGAAATTAACTTTTCATTTTGTTTTCACAAAATTTGTTCATTATAACTTAACAAAAAATCTATTTATAAAAAGTATAAATAATTTATAAATAAACTCAAAAGTGAAATTAGTGTTTCCATACATCGTAAATAGTTTACTACTACTAATACTTTATAATGACTTTATTATGACGTCATAGTTCGCGGTGAACATATATAAAATGGTAAACTAAACTTCTCTTAAAAAAGAAAGAACACGAAGACGATAACAGAGATAATAACAGGTGATAATAAATAGAGTCACTTTTATTGTAATACTGAGAGTAATATAAAGGTAGATCAACTAACGCCAGTAACCAATCGAGATCATTGGACTCCGAAAGTGATCTTCGTCGAGACCTCCGTCGAATATAATTATGTCAACAACAAAACAAAAAGACTGTTTATCCGGATTCAGGCCATTCTCAAGCACCACTACAGTAAGTCGTGCGGCAGTCAAACCTGAGCAACACTACAGTGTCCATAAATGGAACATCGGCAGTAGGGCGGGGCGAAAATATATCGAACTCAAGTTGTCAGTATGAAACATGGCTGAAAAGGTACTCTAGTACCCCACCTACCATAAAAACATCAACTTTTCTTGCCTATGAATATGTGCATTCTCGCAACTTTGACCTCAATTTTGAAGAAAAGCCAAAATTTTGAAGCAAATTTAGTTTGGTTAAAAATTATAACAATATTTCCTTTTATAAACCAAAACATGCGTTCATCACCAAATTATATGAAGTGTAACTGCTACCCTCTTGTTGATTCACTTAAAATCTGACTTTGTTTCCCTCTTTGGATTCTCTAGCCGAGATTTCTTGCCATTCCATGACGGGCGTCATGTCCGTAGACCTTTTCACTTGCAGAGGAGATTTCCTTCACATTTCTTTCAACTGCCTGGGAATGACACGGATATGTGTCAAGAATTATGGGTTTTTGGCAGTCATCAGTGCTACTTATAACATCAGAGACGAAGGAAGGAACAGTAATATCCATTTCGTTCCAATCAATCATATCCATGTAGGATAATAAAAACCCACTCTAATAGACAGAGTTTATTTCCACAACAATTTCGATGCCCACTGGCATCCTCTTCGGGTGGATACAGAAAAACGAATGTAGGTCGAAGCTGAGAAGTTGAGCCTGATGGATTTCTTGTTAAACATTCGAATTTCACCCGATATAACACTCCTTTTCGCTTGTAACACTTTTTCGACTGCTGGCTTCGGAATATTCTTATTCTTGTCAGCGATAGCAGATAAAAGGATATTTTCAGGATGACAAAAGTAACAGTTGTTTTGTAACACAAGACGAATAATGACTTGGTCGATTTTATGTAGTTTTTGATAGAGCTCAATCATGAAGAAAAAGTGTTTGGCCCCATCCTGGCAAGACCAGTTTGCTTTGATATAGAACCATGCAAGAGCATAGAAGTTCAGTATAAAATGAGCAATCGTTTGAAGTGTCTCTGATGGTTTTTCGTGCGACATGTAATAACGTAAGAAACGATTTGCTTTTGTCAGCCACCGTGCATTATTGAGAGACCCAGGTTGAGCAGTTTCTAACAATTTGATAGCTGGACCTCTATCATGACCGTTTTGAATTGACAAACACGCCTTATGGGGGTATTACTGATCACTGCTGAGATCTGCTAGCACTTCTTCCGGTTAAGTCCATCACTTTTCCAGCGAGAGGTAGAAATTTTAAAATTGGTCTGTTCTTTGGATCAAAGTTCAGATCCTTGCCAATTTTGCCCTGTGAACTTCTAGGTCCTGTCGTTTACCCATCAAGAACTTCCAGGTATTTTCTCAAGGGAAGCTCATTAGTGTGAAGTAAGCAAATAAACCATTGTAGTGGTCTTCCCAATGTCAACTCTAGTTTTCTAATTACTCTCCATTTTATTTACCTGTATTTACATTAGTTGCATCACAAACTACTGCTTTTAAAGTCGACGCAGAGTTGGTGTCAGTAATTACTGGTATAATTTCTTTAACAATATCACTTGCCCTTCTACTTTCAGGAGCAACATAGTCAATATATTCGTTTCCTGGAAATGAAACTAACACATAGTGGTTTTCATTCAAAGTCCTGGCATTCTCCTACTTTTGAAAGAGTTTTATCAATTTTTCCATCAAATCCAAGGCAAACTATTCCTTTATTCTGTTCTTCATGCTTCTTTCTTTCTATGCTTCTCCACAAGGTTCTGCGACGACGTAGTTTACTGGGATCAATCGTAGTATTTTCAGATTAGATTAAGATCTTTTAAGACAGTATTAGCAATTAAACAAGCATCACGCTGCTTATTTTGCATCGATCAACTGCCTTGCATAATTCTTGATATTGGTGTCGATTTTGAGAAGTGCTAGCTTCTGTATCTAACTCGTATTCGCTCAATTCGAAATCTTAATTTTGATGACCTTTTTCACTTTCAGAGGTGATCTCACCAATATCATAAGGCAGGGGTTCCCAAATTGTGTTCCGCGGAACACTTCTCACGGTATACAAGTGTTCCGCGGAACACCAATTTGGGAACCCCTGTGACATAAGGATTCAACTGCATTTCCTGGACAAAACTTTTTTGTTTATCTTTAAAGAATTGTCTTTTATGCTTTCTGTTTTCCATTTGTTGTAGTTTTGAAGTTTTCACTTTGTCCAACTTACCTATAATCATTTTTCGTTCAGTATGTTGATCAATCCAGAACTCCCATTCATCATTCGGGATTTTCTCCGCCTTAGCGAATTTACACTCACTTCTTTTACAAGAACCGGAGGCATAGCACTTGCAGCAACATATGTCAAATAAATTTCTGAAGGAATCATATTTACTTTGATAAGTGCTGGAAGATCTTTTACTCATGGGATATTTTCTAAGTTCTTGTCCCTTCTCAATTAATCTCTTTACCTTAATTACTATGCTTTTGAAGTCGAATGGAAGCACGAATATTTTATATATATATATATATATCATTCACTTCTTCCGCGATAATTTCAGCGTATTTCTGAGTGCTAAATGTTGCAGTAATGAGCTTATCTTTAAGATAAACTTGGAATACATCCTCACAAGTTGGTAGTTGGTTGCCAGGAAGCTCTGCTGGCGTTCCGAAAACAGAATGCTTCACTTTTTCTTCTGTTATACCAAAAGAGGCCATTGCAAACCATGCTATTAATCTGAACCAAAATAAAATAAAATGCTGAATCAGGAAACACATGATAGGTCAAACAAATGATAGTTCACAAATACACATGTAGGCACACAAATACACATGATAGGTCAAACACATGTGTCCTACATTTTAAAATAAGCAAAAACAATGTTTATTAATGACTTTTTGATGGACATTGGCATTAATTGAGTTTAATGTTGAGATCTTCATACCTGTGAGGCGAAAAATTATTTAAGGAAACATGCTAAAAAGGATCTTTTGTGGCCTTTGTTCACAATTTATTTTTTCATAGTTGCCAGCACCGAAATTAATATTTCTAAAAGATATGACTTATTCCTTAATCAGTGACTACTCGGGCATCTTTTTCAGCATGTTTCATTAAATTAAATTTTTTCAACCCACCCTAATCGGCAGTGACCTCAAAGTTGTTGGCCTCCTCGGTCTTCAGTCAGGACTTACAAAGTACTGTTGTTTCTGTGCTTATGGGATAGTCATGCGAGAGCTGACCATTACGTCAGGGCGACTCCCAGAGGGAGGTACAATGACACCAGGAGAGATGAATGTCAGGAACAGGCCTCTGGTTCACCCACTGAAGATTTATTTGCTGTCCTTTCACATTAAGCTGAGCTTAGTGAAAAACTTTGTAAAACCCCTCAAAAATGATGGTCCTGCTTTCCAGTATCGGAAGACCAAATTTCTCAAGATCAGTGATATAAAATTGAAAGAAGTCCTTTTTTTTTTTTGTAGGGCCCCAAATCCGCCGCTATTGACATTCGAGGAACATTTGGAAGTGCGTGCTCTAGCTGCATGGAGGTCTTTCAAGGATGTGTGTCAAGGCTTTCTAGGTAACAACAAAGAGCCAAACTACAGTGTCTTATCAGCTATACCACTAGAGAACTACAAACAAATGGGGTGCCGTATGTGTCTGAAAATACATTTCCTGCACTCTCATCTCGACTTCTCAGAGAATATGGGTGCAGTAAATGACGAACAGATTTCATCAGGAAATTGCGGAAATAGAGCAACGCTACCAGTCACCGGAATTCTAACATGATGGGAGACTACTGTCGGATGTTACAGAGGGAAACCTAACCGGCACTTCGTACAAACAGAAGCCTAACCAAAAACATGATCAAGTCTTTTCATTTCGTGCATTTTTGCAGGGTTTTGTGCGTACAGATTGACGCTTGTATAGTACATATTTGATATACTCATAAACTATGGCTGCATGACATGTTATAAGCCACGGTATAAAAACGAAGTGTCAGATATATTTTTGTTGAGTCTAACGGGTAGTACTTACTTATGAAAACTTGTCACTTTAATTTTATTGAGGTACTAAGGCCGGCGTGCTCAAACCCTGGCACATTATGACCGACGATGGCACATGGATACTCATCAAGGCAAATAAAAATCAATGGTTATAATGCTGCACCAGCCTGAATTCAGAATGCCCTCGCGTAAGCAAGAAAGTTGAGAATTTTCGGAGTGGTAATTGGCAACTCTTCTAAGACTGCCTGGAGCACTTGCGCAATAAGATTTAAAATTCAGTTACTGAATAATCATTCATGTGTTAAGTGCGTCAAATTTGACAAATTGGCTGGAGGGAAGCAAGTACACAAGGCTTTGTAATGCAGGTACCGTAAAGAAAACGTAAAATATAGTTATAAAATACACATGACATTTATTGCTTTACTAATAATGCAATTTATTTGTACAATATAAAAAAGTATATTAATTTAGGCCTATTCGACATAGTCATAGTGGCACATTACGTTTTGCATTTTGGAAAAATGGCATAAAATAGCACATGATTGCTATAAGTTTGAGCAACACTGTACTAAGGTATTTACTTTGATTAAATATACACATGGGTACATTTTTCTTGTTCGATATGTTTCAAACCTTATTTATTCAGCTAATATCTCAAAAAACTATACGTGATAGACATATTCCAATGGTAACATGAGAATCAGTGCCCTAAAATATACCAGAATCACCTCTTCACACTCATGAGGCAAAATCTTTGTTGACCAATGTAATGATTTTGTAAATCTCATTACATTCTCTCTGTGAAATACAATCGTCGTGTTAATCAACCATAAATTTAAAATTTAACATTAAGGCGCATATGAGACTCTCCTAGGAAGGAGTGGCTAGGCGATAAGTAAAAAACGGTAGAAAAGCAGTTAAAATAGTACTAATTTGAAAGTACCATAACCTTTAAACTTTTAAAGGTATTTTTCGAATACCTTCAAAAGTTTAAAAGTTATTCCACTTTCAAATTACTGTAGTACAATTTTAACTGTTTCCTGCCGTTTTTTACTTTTGTCGCTTAGCCATTTCTTCCTAGGAGCGCCTCATGTGTGTGTGTGTGTGTGTGTGTGTGTGTGTGTGTGTAACAAAAATCCTTAACGAAAGTGAAAATTGTACGATATGTAATATACATGACTGAGGAATTTTGTTACATCATATACATACAGTTAAACCTCTTAATAACGACACTCCATTAT